>JANSTT010019378.1:0-51953 GCA_026745375.1 Platyura marginata
ATGAGTGACTGTGATTTGTCAGAAAATGAGTCGGTCATATGACTCAGTCACTCACTCACTAACCAGAATCTGGGTGCAGATCGAATCGAAAAGGGATCATTTCAATAAAGAGTAAATTGTTAGCGAATATTTGTGGAATTTAAGTGAAACTTAAGTTTACACAAAAATATTAGAACTCTTTTTACTTCTTGCTATTTTTAACTAGAGCTATATGTATAACCTTTGCATTACCGGTTTTTAACTACAAATTCCTACTTGGGTACGTAATATAAAATCTATTCTAATAAATAAGATTTTAAAGCGAGAATAAAATCTATATTTAATTCTAAATTTAAAAAAAGAAATAGTAGAAAATATTGTTCTAGTCATTAATAAAATTCCGGCTTCTTATTTTAATGCAAAGTTTGATTGATCATGATATTTTTGACGTATAATGAATTGTGTTTAAGGGAAGATAAGGATTAACCTCTATAATTTACGATATTGTGTAATAAGAGATTAAGTCAATTGATTATTTTTTGACCTAATACATATACCAAACGTCCATTTTGTTGACAACATTTAAAACTGGTATGAATTGTAATTAATTACTTATAAATTTTTTTTCTATCTAGATATTAATATATAAGCAGAAAGCAGTAAAATCAATGTAGCAGATTTAATCATAATCAATTCATAACTGCTTTTAGCTCTATTAAGGTCGATCATTGCAACAGTAGCAAATTATATGGGACATATTTACATACATATTGTTACAGGAAATGAGTAACTAAGGCGCACGTTTGTATTAACAAAAAAAAAAAAAAACAAATTTTTTTTTTAAAAATAAAAATGAAAAACAAAAATAATGTCTCAAAATAAACGATCATCAAAACAAGATTATTTTGTGCGGTAAAAAAACATGTTAAGAGAATATCATACATATACATATATATATATATATAAGAAGAAAAAAAACGACTTAATGATTAGCCTTACCTTACTTTGTGCGGCGTAATCAAGAGCTAACATGCAATCATTATATCCAGATTCAGTTTTAATGGTAGCTGCCATAGGGCTACAAAATTGTCCAACACCAATTTGGCTGTCTCTATACCAAGGATACATGATATAGCAAAGTAGAAGTAATTAATTTATTGTTCTTCACGACACTTAATTATTGTTTTTAGTAAAATCAATTCTAATTGCGCACAGTTTTGTTTTGTTTTGTTTTGTTTTTTTTTTCAAATAAAACAAAAATAATTTTGTTTTTTTTTTTTTTTTGATTATTATCTTTTTTCACTAATTTACACGACAACAGTAATATGTTAGAAAAAAAAATCGACCACAAAAACTATATATATGAAGCACGTGTTTATTCAGAAGAGAACCCCACAACAACAACCACAAAAAAAAAAAAAACTAGGAATTTTTTTTTCTTCTTCCACTTCCCTCAATCAAAACATTCAAACCACTTGTCAATTTTTTTTTTCTGATGTTGCAATACACACAATAAACATTAAACTATGTATGTATATATATACATGGATAACACAAAACTCTGTAGAACAACCCTCCAAGTACACAAAAAGTGCGAGACACTGTTTTTGCACTTAATCGTAAACCACGCAGTTTTTACACAACAAATTTTTTTTTTTTTTTTTTTTTTTATTTCCTTTCTTTTGGTACTTATCGAAAGCTTGGTCCCCTTTCGGGACGCGTCACCCAAAAAATATTTTGGCACAAAAACGACATCATATTTGAGTGATTTTCCATCAACGTAACACTAACGGTGTTTTGTTGGATTCATATTTTTTTTGTTTTCCTTTCTTTGTTAAACACTGTTTTTCTTTTTTTTTTGTTATGTTAGAAAATCGGAAAAAAACGAAATGTTTTTTTTTTGGTATTTTCCAAAAAAAAAAACTGTTTTTCCCTTTTTTTTCTGTTCACATTCAAAAATTGCACACAACCGATTCCGCGCTCTATTGAAGTCAAGCCGAGTTATTCATCGGTAATGAATGGTAGAAACTTCAAAAGAATTGGCTAGCACATTAGATACATATCCATTCCATACTATTTTACTGGTGTGTACCATTTTCAGTTTATCCATTTTCTCGCCTGTATGTATATGTGTATGTATTGGATACAGCAAAAATACCACAAACAAACAGCACGGTACATTTAACACTAGCTCTCTTTAAACGTCGCTCTTTTGTACCGTGTACATACATATTTTATAATCGACTATAGCAGCTACCCACAGAGCTTTATTTGCTGTTCGGAAAAGCTTTTGGCGTTAACTTCTTGTTCCAAATTAAAGTGCAACGAAAAGAGTCAACGATAGAATTTCATATCATATACGACGCGTATATAACGAACATGTACACATGATGGTGCATGCGTTTTGTAACTCAACTTTTCTGTTGGTTTAGTGTCTGTGCTTCTGATGATAATGGCCAATTTACCATTCTTCAGTTTATGTTTGCTGTTGCAATGGAAATGTGGTTTGATACGTAAATGCATCAGGTTCGCTTTATTTGATGAGAGAAGGATTTTCTATATAAATACGTACGATATTCGTCTTTTTTTTTAAAAATTTTCGTTTTTAAGTGATTTTAAATTTTTTTTGTTTTTTTTTTAAATTAGGAATTGTGAAATTAGAATTTTTTTTAGAATTAATTGTGAGAAAATATGATTTTTTTTCTTTGCTTGGTGGTTACTATTTTGTTGATTTTAATCTAATCCAATTTGAAATTACGAATTTTTATTTTTGTTTTAAGTGAAATTTTCTAATTGCTTTACAAATGTATTAATTAATTATTATATTTTTTAATTAGGATATGTACAATAAAATTACCGGAAAATCGTAGTCTCTTCATACAAAAATTTATTATTTTTTAACTGTTTTAAATATATAAATTAATTCATTAAAATTAGAACCACCATTAAAATGAATAAATGAATTTCCGAATTCTCACAGATTTTTCTATTTTGGAAAAGCTAAAAAAAATGATCTTAAAAGAAAAAAGTCTCCACAATTTCTGTAACGATTTTAAGTGCAGATTTGTTCCAAAAAAAGAAGTTGTCCTATTTGTGGACGAAACTTTCCTTGGTCACAGTTTATTGTGTTTGATTTTTTGCCTAAAAATGTTTGGAAGCAATCTATATTTTTCTGCCCTCTCTGATTTTGTATCATAGATAGACCATATAGATGTATATTGACTAGATATAGGAAAGCTTTGAAGTTTTTCTACCATTTCCGTCATTTACTCGGAGTTGGCAGATCAATCATTATAATTGGTAGATTTATTTTGGAACATAATAGTTAGGTGAAAAAGCGATAAACGGAAAAGCTATGTCGACAATAAAAATCTTAAGCAGATAGGAGAGGGAGGCCGAAACTGACTACTGGTTGTAGGGCTAAGATATGTAAGTACAGATGTCTCTCCTACAATACGGTATCCTCCAACACGGTTTCTCTTTAACACGAAAATAAAACTGCAAAAATTCTCGTATAACACGGTAGACTATAATATGGTTTCACTCTTACACGATTAGAAAATGTATATAATTGCTACAACACGTAATTGGAATCTTTCTACCGTGTTATATGATGGATACCTGTATAGGAATAGGTAGAATTTTGTTGTACCTATTAGAATTACTTCAATTGTAATTGTAATTTCATCAAGATTATTGTTCTGATAAAGAAATGTATGTAGAAGTCTTTGTTATTAGATTCTGCTCAATCATACATCGTCTACTTTTGTTATAAATGTATCTGTGTTGGAATGATGACATATAATGTCTTCAATCACACATACAATGTCTTCAATCACGAAAAGATTTTTGATTGCCAGAAGGCAAAAAATTTGTCTGGTCGATCCTTATGAAGAATAAATGCATTTGTTCCGAAATTGCCCACATATATTTAGTCAGACGTTGATTATTTACGAATACGACGGCAACTAAGATTTCCAGCAGATAAAAAGCATTTCTTAAACTATTCGATACTTTGGAGACTACGTAGATTACAGATTAACCCGAAGATTATGTAGATATTCGAAAGATTTTGTATACGATTGGTAAAATTGGTGAATCCCATAACACAGTACCCGTTTAGTCGACACAAAAAATTGCCAAAAGGAAAAAAATTCAATATCCTTAATAAAAAATCTTACTTGTTGTGTATATTTGTTACCTGTATCTTTATTTGATCATGACCTATCTCAAACAATATATTAATGTCAAAATAATTCCCATAATAACAATAACAAAAAAACCAAAAAAACCAACAACAAAAAAATCTCCCCATAAGATTTTGCATGTAATAATAAATAAATACTCTTTGCGCAAAACATTACATATTTAGTAGATATCCATCGGAAAGAAGCGATCTCTTCACTGCAAAACATTATATTCTGCAAAAACAATAAACATTTTTTCGCATGCACATGCTGCTGCACATCTTCAATAATAGCCGTCGAGTTGTATGGTTATGGTTAAGTTCATTTCCAATCTTTCCCCCTCCCTTTACGTTTTTGGTTCTGGCTTCATACACACCGCCAACAATATAAGCTCCTCAATCTCACATATGTGTGGTGTGGTTACATTTAACTATAGATTATATATATATATATAATATGGATGGATATAATATAAGAAGTACGAGACATGAGATGATGCATGATGGGCAAAAATATTAAACATCGCGATGTGTATATAAGAGACGTAGGTGCATTTCTCGCATCCAAACCGAATATAGATAGAAAATGATATTCCATCCTTGGTTCCTGCGCTCTGTTGTGCTGCAGTACCGTCTTTTTGTATTATTTATGCTTTTATATGTACATACATATATATATATATATATATATATAAACTACATACAAGAAGCGTATACACAGCAGCATAACACACAAGTCAGACAAATAAGCAAGCATGGCAGTAGCTACTAACTTGAGCGATAAAAAGTTGTCGGAACGCGACCAGCAAAAAAGTAGTTTTTGTATGTTTGGTATGAAAATGGGTATTGTAGTAAGATGATGCTTTTGTATTGGTATATAGTTTGATATATGTACATATATATATATATATATAGAAATAGATATATACTAATATGTACGTACATACATAAGGTAGGTAAATGCAATTGTTTATATATAATCTACCTATGTAGATGTTAGGTACCTTTTGAATTATACTCTGTTCATATAGTCAGAAGGTAAAATGTCCAGTTGAGTGCAATTGCATTTTGAAATTTAATTACAATTTCGAATGTAATTACAAAATGGTTTTTGCATGGACAATTCAATTTTATACATTTTCATAAATCATTTGGAAGTAGTACTTTTGAGTCTTTATATATGGCTATATGAATGCTAGAGACTAGCATTTGGTTTATTTATTTATTATTAAATTTAGAAAAAATCAGAAACGCAAGAAATGCCTGGAGCACTGGAACACAGATTAGATTATTGAAAAGATTTTTTCTTATCCGACGATATTCTTTTGAATATAGAATTTAAGCTTCGCTTTTGATAATAAGGTCAAAAAGAAAAGTTTGATTCTATGGAAAGCAGTCTAACGATAGATCATTTTCCATCTCAATAAAATTGTGAATTTCTTCTAAAAGGATTATATGTAGCTTCTAATTATATTTTGTTAAAGATATGAGCTTAGAAAAATAATCTGCTAGAAAAAGTAAGAAATAAATTGAACAATAGTTTTACGACGAAATATAAAGCTCATCGATGTCTTTATTAATTAATTTTCATTAATTTCATTGTTAAAGAGATGGCAGGTCATCATAAGTCCACCTAAGTGGATAAAAAATAGATTTAATAGATTAAAGCCTAAATAAGCTTAAAAAAATTGAAAAAGTTGAAGAGTAGATTATATTTGTGGATAACCGATAATCCCAATACTACAATTCAATATTTTTTTATTTGCATTAGAAGAAGTTAAGCTTGAGGGACGAATTTTTAATTTTGGTCTTTTAATTTTTAATTTTTTAATTCTTAATGATTGTAATGGTAAATAACGGAAATTTGGATTGTAAAGTGAAGTAAACACAAATGTGTCAATATCCCTGAAGAGTTAAACAAATTCTAGCCGACTAGGACAAGGCGCACCTATACACATATCAATTGGTGCACCTTCATTTCCCCTTAAACAAAGATGTTTTAGCTAAATCAGTACTACAATTGAACAGACCCCAGACGGCATGAAAATTTATCGGAAGGGATTATTTTTTGACAATTAATTTAATAAAAAACTTTGTTATATGACGTCTTGTGTTGATATACAGTGCTATGCATAAAAATAGGTGTAAGGCTTTAATCCTTCAACTGTCCTTATTTTTCTTCTATATTTCCAGAAAATATTAGCGTTTGAAAATAAGGAATATCTGCGTTCATAGATTTCTCAGATATCAATCCTAACCACTAGGAGAAATTACTGAAATCCGACTTTTTCATACAAATTATGCTTTACACCTATTTTTATGCACAGCGCTGTATAGTAACTTGATATTTAAATTAATGTAAGAAATTGCGAAACTTTTAAATGTAAATTTGTGACAAATAAAATTAAAATGTCCAACTGTAGTGAAGAAAAATAAAATGTGGTGTATTTGTGCTTATATTTGTTTCAAATCTTATCTTATCTTATTTCTTAAATTGGTCACTAACAAAAATGTACGGTGTTCCCAAAAACACTTTGCGGAACCTATGTTTTCGTGTTAAATAATTTTTTGTGAAATTTGTATATTCTTGGTATTGATATTCTAGAAGTATGGCCAAATCTAATGGATTTTCATAAATAGACTGAGTAAGAGACTATCAAATTAGTTCATACGAAGTCGTCTCTTTTTCCATTAATACAAATTAGTGTGGCAATTTAGGATAAATATGTTTAGGAGGGTATGTTTCCAATATTGTTTAGCATTAGAGTGATTTTCGAAAAATGTGTTATAGAAAATATATGTGTTAGAGGAGGTCCATACAAGAAGTGAATGTTCTGCCTATTTTCTAGCGGAGGCTTTCTAACCGAACTAGAGCTGTTTCAAAATTTGTTCGGTATCCCTAATAGCTTTTCACCTATATTTTTTAAACCATCTAATGTTTAATGGATTCTTATGAAACATAGGTTATTTTAACCCTTAACACCAGTGCTCGGTCACTTAAGCACACACTCAAGTTTAGGTGAATATTACTACAATGTTGTGACATGCGAAATTGATCCAGTGTTTTCGAAATTTATTAAAGTTTTACTTCGTTTTTAACGATTTTAGTTCAAAAAAAATTATAAAACAAAAAAAGTACAAAATCACCAGCCAGTTGGCCGGCAAAACCCAGTTGTTGGGCCACCATTTGATCCAGTGATCGGCCACCATAAGAGCAATTGTTTTCGAGTAGATTTAATATAGAAAAAATAATTTATTTTAAACAAAATTAAATTTATTCGGTGAAAAAACAGTACAAAACTAATGATAGAGTCTAATCAAATCATCATCGTTTTTGTTGAAAAACTATTTTGATCCACGTAGTTAAGATTTGATGATTCGGACAGTCCCGAAAACCATTCAAGTTATGATTAGGAGATTTTCTTATGAATAATGAATAATCAAAAACATGCCTGGGAAAGTCGAGTTGAGGAGAAACATGCCATATTGCCATACAGGGACAAGTTGAGCTGCGGAGAAACATGCCATTTACAGGGACATGTCGAAAAGGATTAAAGATCATTAAATATACTTTAAATTACGCTAAGCCCCACTAGTTTCTGATGAAATCTGTTTAATTTTTTATTTTATCGATTATGTTAAAATTCTTTATGTTAAAAATTAAAATTTTTAACATAAGTGTAAATATCATTACTTTTACATACTTAAAGTTTGATTATAAACTTTTTATTTTGATGGGTCAAATATTGTACGAGATTCATGTCATTTAATTGTGGCCACGTTTTTTACTTTTACCATATTTTTTTGAAAATAAAGTTAAAATCATGATAAATTAAATTACACTATTCGAAATTTACCCTTTTATAATTAAATATGAGTATGAATGAATGCTGAATGCAAATTTAACAACAACAAAAAAAGAAAAATTATTAAATAGGACAATCTACAAAGTTTGCAGGAAAAATCAAAAAGTGAAAATTGTGCTATTTTAAAGCAACACTCTCCTCTCCTATCTAATCAATTACTATGTAGAAGCCACATTTATATACGAGTACATAGTACCCATCTACCTGTATTCCAAATAGGATCAGCTTTAATTGAAACAAAATTTTCTAACAAAAACTGATACACTTCAGCACATTTTGTCCAATCAATATTCGAGCAAAAAAATACCCGCAAACTATACAGTAAAAAAAAAAAAAAAAAGAAAAAAAAAAGAATCATTACGAAATCCAATGAATAATAAAATATTTCTTCAATATCCCAAAACCGCAAACTTCATTTATTATCAAATTCAAGTCTTGTGTGCTCTTGCTTTGGAATATAATTTATGGCAACAAAAAAAAAAAAAAAAGAAAAAAAAAAAAAAGAAAAAAAGAAAAGAAGCAATTAAAAATTGCAAAATGCTGTGTGTACATAACTTTAAACAAATACATTTATTGTTACGCAGTCGCGACTACACTCCGCCTATTCCAATCGAAATGTTTTGCGGCCAAAGCTACCGTTTCCATTGGTTTCATATATTGTGGAATCAACGATAGAAGGCTGATACCATCATATACCTTGCAGAAAACCAGACATAATACAAACAAACCGGAGTGTTTATTATCATAGACAGAGTTGGTGTTCAAATTTATATATATATATATCTATATATATCTATATATATTTTCTCTCAAAGAGAGTAAATAAAGCCTTTATACCTGAATATGTGGCTGTGTGTGTGTGTGTTTGTGTGCGTATTTTAGCTTATAACAACAAGAAAAAAGAAAAGTTTCCACTGGTAAAGTTATATAGCGCTTTAGCTTTATACGAAAGCACTGCCATATGAAAATTCATCGTTTTTGGAGTGAACGAGACAAACTTAAGTGTATGTAGAGCTTTTAACGTTCTATACTCTCTTTATATATACATATGTGTGTAGGTAGATATATTATTAATGGTAGATATGGTATTATAATATTATTTTAGCAAAGCTTTCTTCAAACATTGAAATTGAATATTATTTTAGCAACTAGAGAACTACATAAGTATATATGTAGATAATTTATCTTTTGTTTTTTGAACTACGAGTATGATAAAGATTATTAAGTTCAAAAGAAGATAATAGTAATAGTAATAATAGATTATAGTACTTAAAGACATTTATCAGTAATGTATAGTTTTACATATCCATTTTGTTTTAAAAAAGTTTCTTAAAATTAATATTACATTGATAATGACCAAAATCACCAAAGTAATTTACGTATTGCAACTTGCAAGTCCAAGGATTCAAAAAATTAATAAGCTTTTAAATTAAGAATTCAAGTTTGCATTTTTTTCATGCCAAATCTTCAACAACAAAAAAAACTTAAGTATAAACTTGAGTATAAATTTCTCTATAATCAATCTTATGAACGTTAGGTATAGCTGCAAATTTAGAATTTTTTCTTTAGCCCATTTCAGGCTACTGGTGCGAAAATGCATCAGTCACTCTGGAATTTTCCACAGACAAGACTGAAAATAATTTAGCCTGCCACCGAAACTAATATAATATGGTAATTTGAACCTTTGTCGACCGATCATACATGATTTTTGGTATGGCATAAAATGTTAGGGGTTTTTTTTCAAAAAATATGAAAAAGCTCTAAAATTAAAATTCATTTCGATACTAATTACTATTAGACCTAAGTATATTTTATGTTAAAAATATGTTGGACGCGATACGTTCGTTTTCACCGCAGCCTGGTGAACACGTACAGGACTAATGCATTTTCGCCCGAACCGAATCTGATACCATAATTTCCCAATTATTAAATTCCAAACGTTGCCTATATGTGTGAAGTTATATGAATTTTGGTCCACAAACAGCGGAGCCGCCTTAAATGGGTTAATATCGATAATTTCTAAAATCTGTATTTAGATGATTTGATGATGTTTAGAGCAGCTTTGAAAAGGTCAAACTAACTTAAGGCTATTTTTTATAACAATGTAAGTAATTAATACTTAGAAATGTGTTCACATATATTTTGAAACGTAGCGAAAGCTTCGAATTTTTATATTCTATTGATTTTGGAAATGTTTTTCTTTTTTTTTGCCAAAGTCTATACATTTGGAATAGGGAGAAAATTTCTGTATTTTATAGACACTGTTTGGTGTTGAACATTGAAGGATTAACTGTTTTTTAATATGGAAATATTGACGAAAACATTCACAAATTGATTCTAAGAAAGATAAATAGATTTTAAAGAATGTATACACAAGAATAAATGTATGGACACTAAAGGGTTAACTTTAATATAAGTATAGCAGTAAATATATATATATATATGGCTTCGATATTTTTTATAATAAGAAAGTTGAAAATTCCAAAAACAGCAAACAAAAAAAAAACAACGATAAAAACGATTAAGATATTTGGTGATTGCCATTTTTTTAATTTTCATCATTGATTTATAATTTTTTTTAAAATGTTCTCTATGATGATTTTAAAAATGTTACGTCGACGTACTTATTATCGCAAATGACTTGTTCGAATAAGCGTTTATCACAACCTATTTGCAACACAAAAAAAAAGCTCGTTGACGAAATTTGACGAATAACTATTATGAATGTGTGTTACCAGTAAATGGGTCTGAAGTGTTTCTATGCAAGTTGTAAATGATAATGTAAGTATGAACTACCATCAGCGGCTGAAATTATTTTTTTGGGGTTATACATAATGCATGGAAAATACAAATCTGCAAAACTTCTTTTTTCTGTACTGTACTGTAAGAAAATTAAAAAAAAAATCCCAAGATAATTTTTTTGTTGTTGTTATTGTTGTTGCTACGTTCTTTTAATTATTAATCTATAAACAACACAACAAAACCGAACAAATTTAATCAAAATAGCTGCTCAAAATCATTAAACCCGCTACGCTTGAGCTATCATTAAATCAAAATGTACGTATACAGGCTATATGGGTGATGTCTATACCTTATTCTTACATAAAGATATTTATTACTAACTACAAATATCGAAGTGCGCACTAAGTGTGTGCAACATCCAAATACCTATACAAATTTAACCGCAAAACCAAAATAATTATTTTAAAATTAAAATAGGAGTATGTCAAATCAATTTGATATGTTTCTATAAAGTTGATCTTGTATTAATATACCTATGTAATATATGTATGTATACCTTTAAATATAAGCTATACGATCATTATACGATTATATATTGTATATATACGAACATAGTAGGTAGTAGGTATAGAGATAGATCTATTCGTTTGTCAAACTTTGATACAGCCTACAGTGCTTTTGCTACATTAAATCGATATATAATTTATAGCTGACTCAGGATTTTTTTTTTCTTCTTTTTTTTCAGGTGTTCGCGGTATTTAATCTTAATTTTCAACGACAACACAAATCTTGATCAACGTACAAGAGAATAGACAAAACAAAAAAACCAAAAAAATTAAATTTATTTTTAATCATCTCTATGATATTAAGGTAAGTCTATAATATTGTGTATGTATGTGTGTGTTGTACATAATATACGCTCTGCTCCCAATTCAATTTTCATCTAAAAATCGTATTAATGGTAGGTACCTACCTATTACCTCTTAGCTCTGAAACGTTGATAGTTTTTTTTTTTGTCCGTCTCGATCTATGATCAACCGCGAAACATTTATTTGTTTTACCCATTGATCGAACAGTGCATTGCCCCATTGAAAATTGATTGGTTTTTATAGTTGAAGTTTTTTTTACTATTAAATTACTATGCAAAAAATGTCAAAGAATTGTATATAGAAATTTTATGAATGAACGAAGATTAGTTTGTTTTTCTCTCTAAATAGAAACGATTTTTTTGTCGGTTAGTTGTAAAATCGATTATTTTTTACATTCAATTGCGTTAAATTGAGTATATACGGTTGATCCGGCACGCAATATGAGTGACGCTTCTCTTCGTTCATTCAGAACATTGTGAAACAATAGTTGCCATAGTGTGTGTAAATGTGATTAAAATAGTATAGGGAAGTGATGGGTGCTATCTAGGTGTACTATACTCGTATTTTGTTGAACACCTAAGGATTTAGTTGTTTATTGAATTTTTTTTTACTTTTTTATTTGTAATTAACCTGTTTTAATAACATTAGATGATTTGGAATATAGAATTAAAGTAGGATTTATAAAGAAAAGGAAATTCAGATTAAAGCTATAGCCACAGTGCAACATACCGTTCCGTTCCGTTCAAATCCTAGTCACAATGAAAACGTTCCGTTCCGACAATATCAAAATAATTAAGCAAGTTCCAATATAATAAAAAAAAAATGCAAAAACAGCGTATTGTAAATGGTTTACAACGTTTATTTTCACTGATTATTTTTTCAAATTGAACAGCCAAATTGAGGTTATGCGTTCCGTTCCATTCCGATCAATTTTAATTTTTCCTAACTGTCGACGTACCGACCCTGCGATCACAAAAAAAAAAACATTTGCAGATTCATTTTTTATATAAATTCACGCTTTTCAGCCAAAATTAAGGAAATCTTCATTAAAAATCGGTAAAATAACATCAAGTGAGACAAACTAACCATAATTCGTTAATAAATAAAAAAAGTAACACTGGTCCCAAAGATGAACTCTGCGAACGCCAAAAATACATTTGCAGAGATCAATTTAATTTCTAAGACATTCCGTTGTATTAATTCTTGCTTTTTATCAAAAAATTAAGGAAATCTTAATTAAAAATCGGTGAAACATATCGACAACAAAACAAAAAATATGCACTACATTATAGTGGAGTTAGGTACACACATACTTGCATATGTATAATGTGCTACGAGAAACGTATAAAAAACGATTTTGTTCTTGTTTATATGCAATTTATAACAATAAAAGTTGTAGAATTCCAAATATTCCAAATATTTGTCAGAAACATTAAATTAGGCTTAAAGAAACAGGCCGCCTAAACTAAATGACCGCGTCAAATCTTTTGTATTAAAATTATTGTTATAAGAAGAACCAGTGCCGTGGAGTGTTTAAAAAAAAAAAAAAAACAAAAATTATTTTGTTTGCTGATTGAATTAAAATAGCGAAGTTTATTTAAAAAATAATTGAAAAAAATTAAATATTTTTTATACCACCAAAAAATAAAAAAAAAATAAAAAAAATAAACAATAAAAATGACAATGATACAATTTTTGTCTGGTCGCACGTCTCTAAAATGTATGCACCATCAGCAACGAAACTCATCCCATGTGAATGCTTTCAGTTTTTTGACAAACTATTGCCGCCTTTTAAGTATTTTACAATGTTTTTGTTTCGCTTTTTTTTCTTTTTTCCTTTTTTTCTTTTTCTTTTAGTTTTTATTCTTATTTTTTCTTCTATTTTTTTTTTTTTTTTTGTAATGTGAAAAATTTATTATTTTTCAATTAAAATATTGGCGAATAAATAAAATATCGAAGAAACTCAATCTTTATATGTGAGGTATACAGAGCAAGTTAGCAATGCCTCGTTGAAATATCTTTATATACAGAAATAATTGCAAAGACAGATGGAGAAATTCTCGTATTATTTATTTATTTATTTATTTCTGTTGTGTTTTCTTTTCTTTTTTTTTTTTTTTATTTATTTAATATTTATTAAAACAGAACAAAACTACTTACGTATACATCAGCTGCTCAATCTAATGACATCAACTAATGTTGCAAACTGCATTCATTATTATATTTGAAGTAAAAACTGTTTTTGCATCATTTTTTTTTTTTTTTTTTTTTTGTTTTTTTTTTTTTGGTTAACTCTTGTGATGGTTTGACAGACAATTGACAATTTTTTTTCGTTCATTTTTTGTTGTTGTTTTTCTGATATTAATTTGATAGTGGAATGAATTTGTAATAACAGCTAATGGTTTTCGGGGAGGTCAGTCAATTTATACCTAGGACATTATATTATTATTTTTTATTTTTTTTTGGTTGGTATTTCACAAAAAACAAATATTTCCTCAATTAGGCAATGTTTATACTAAAATTAACCACCTTTAGAAGTGGATACTACTGTATCCTCGGTAATCCGGATTAATTGGGGCTCTTGGTAGTCTGGATTAAAACAAATTACCTAAATAAATGAGTAAAGAAACAGTCTTAAAATAATCTAGCACTTAACAAAAGACACAAGAAGTGAAGCACAGCGTATGGTAAATCGAGCGACTGATTGACATTGAAGGTCAAAATAACTTATACGTTCACGCACTCTCTAACATGAAAAATAGAAGCGCGATAAATGTGCTCTTTATTATTATTATTAAAATTAAATGGTTTTTGAATGCCCAGCCGGATTAAGCGAAGTCCAGATTAATGAGATTCTACTGTATTTCTATTTATTATATGGTTCTGTTACCAAGGAGAACAAAAAGAGAATCGAAAGGAGAATATTGTACCTTTTGTTTGAGATGAAATCTTTACAGATACAGTAATGGTTCTTGTTATGTAGAACCTGTCAAAACCATTTGTTGTGCATCAGTATTGCCAATTTTTAAAAATTATTTAAAGGGATTTGGCCATAGTTATCAGGGTGTTCTGTGAACGATTAGAACATTCCTTGTGCACGCTAATAGCATCTATATCTACAGATCTACAGGATATTAGATAAAGATCTACACATTTCTATATTATGTATGTATTTAGCTGAAATGACTATATATACATATACATAAGTATATACAGTACCATACCATTGCCAATTATTAACCATACCACCAGGCAATTTAGGACCAAATTTTTTTATACAATTTCCATACCCAATTATAATGACCTTTGGAGATGAATTGGTTTGTAGATCAAAATAAAAGAATTTCAATTAGAATAACATGTAAATAAGCACCAAACACTATCAAATTCAGAATCTAAGCATGCAATTTTTGTTGAATATCATTTAGCAATCTTCAGCGATATATATATATATATATATATATATATATATATATATATAAATACCTCCAACAGTCATCCGCAGCATTTACAATGCAACAAAACCAAAACCAAAACGCACAACGCAAATCTGGTGCATCAATGAATGGAATTGAAATTCGTATATGTATAACTACACTATTTCCATTATAGTATATGTAAAACGTATGTAAATTAACTTTCGGAGTAACAACATGTAAATAAATGTAAAACAAAAGAAACAAAATGAAGCAAAACAAATTGCAAAATCGCAATGAAGACGAAGCGAAAAATAATGGCACTGGAAACGGCGAACAGAGTCAACATTCAAAACGGATGGACGTTTGAATGATGATAGAGACATAAATGGGTCTCGAGAATTGTGTAATTTTGCATAATGATCCAATGAACTGAATTGATTCGAAACCTGATTGACTCTCATCGGTTGTGCATCATCAATAAATGTTGAAGATATACGAGTAAATGTGTGTTTTTGAAACGAAAGACGAACTTCGTATGAAATGAAGGTATTTGAGTTTTGTGCGGTTGTCGTGCGTTTGAATGATTCTTGGAGATGCTAATTTATTTAAATAGATACCAGAATTTATTGAAAGTAATTGGAAGGATGGAAGGTGGATTGTTAAAGAGTAGAAAATATGTATATATAAATAAATACAGTTTTCAATGCCAGATCTTGTGTTAAATGATAAGAACTTATCTATATAGTTACGAATTTGTTTCAGTCTTACGTTTAACATTTCTAAACATCGAATTGAAGCTGTTTTAATAGAAGCATCTTTGAATGAAATACACCTAGATAAAACTTGACTTGTTTTTTTTTTAAATACAATTTCAGTATTTTCTCAGAATTAGTGATAAAGACTTTTCCATAGAAAAATTGTCTCACAGAATACCCAACTTTAAGTTGCATACATTGGTCATTTTCTTAATATTTTATTAGAAAATCGAAAAAAATTTATAAGGCAAAAAAGATTGGAAATAAAATTTTACTTCAAATGGAGTTATCTTTCGTAAAATATTTCACCAATTAAGGGTGTTATACGAATTAGAGTAAACATTTCAAAGACACTTTGAATACTTACTTATTTAACGGCCTATTTTAATTCTAGAAGAGTGTTTTGGCCTACTCAACAATCCTCCTCCAGTGTTGTCGGTCCTCGCCTGTCCATCTCCCTTTTGTCATCATTGTCCATAATGCATTGCCGTATAGTCCGTCTAATCCGAGGCTCTTGTTGAGTTTCTTGAGCAATTTTTCTTTTTACAATGAAAAGTTGTTGGTCTTTCGCAAAACCTTATTTTTGCGGGTATATCCGTAAGAAGACCGTCATACCGCGCGATTGCTTCACCAATTGCAACTATTGAAGGTTTAATCTGTATGGAGTTAACCAGGGTCAGTGTGTACGCTGTACGATCGGATTTTATTAAAGATTGGTAAGAAACCCTCCTCCTTTATCTGGGCTTGAGTCCGGCAGTTCACATTAATCTAACCAGACAGAGTTTGAATAGGTAAATGTAAAATCCACTCTATGTCACTGATGTGAACGTAAAAAAGTTTAATAAAAAAATTTCCTACCCTGCAAAATTGTTCACGCTTCGTTCCTGTTTTCTAAATTATCTAATCTATCTACCATTAAAAGTTGCTTTTAATTTTAATGTACACGGCGATAATTAAATCACCATTTTTATACCAAACAATTAATTATATAGTCAAAATTGTTGCCTCGACGGTTAGATTGGAAAAATTAATCATCGAGTTAGATATAAATATTTTGCTTTGTTAAAAATTAACAACCATTAATTTCTGTGGATTGAAATTTTTAAAATTACAAAATTAAACGCATCAAAAATTTATCTAATCACCCAACACTATAATCATAGATCTATAGTAATACACATTATTATTATATTAGTGGGGAAAAAAAACCAACGAATTATATGCCGTGAATTTACCGGAACTAAGTAGTTGTGACATAGTTTTAGTTTTGCTTTCAGTGCGGTAAAATATTAGATAAACAGACTGGCAGCACAGGTGATCAAATGGCGTCATATCTGACACATTATGGTCATATTGATTGTTTTTTTTTTATATTTTATATTTTTGTATTGTTGTTGTTTGTTTTTTCTTTTTTATTATTATTTATAAAAAATTTGTATTTTAGGGTATTTTTTATATAGACAAACATATTGCAAGTAGGTACCAAATTAGATTTTAATTGATTTGATATTTTACTTATTTTTTTTCTCTAAATGATAAAAATAAAAATTGTCCAAATGTTCCAAATTTAATTGTTGAAGGTTGGTGTTGTTTTAGAATTGTGAGAATATGTCGATAAAATAATTTCTAAAAAATATTTCCAATGAAAAATCCGACACTTAACTATATGAAATCATCTTGCAATGTCATTGTATGATCAGGACAACTTCTGTGTTTGTTTCTACAGAATACTTTTTTTTTGTTGATTGATAATTTGGTCGTAATAACAGAACAACTACCAACACGAAATAATTGTATGTCATAATCACTTCTTCTCCTTATGTGGCATTGCTACTACCGTCCGATGGTCATAGTTTTTTTTTCATCGAACCAGAATCGGTCTTCAGAAATTAAATTGATTCGTGAGAACTCGGAACTCAATTGGCATTCGAACAATTTACAAATTTTGTCTCGGAAACCTTGTGCATTTCTTGATTTGCGTCAATGCTTTATATGTTCACCAATGCTTTAACTAACTTATCCAGGTTTTTCCAGGCATATTCAAACATATCAGGTGATATGGTCGACTGTAAAATGATCGATTGTTGGTGGGTTCGTTTCACGCAGATTTGAGATGACAAAATGTCAATTTCGCTAATTGTGACTCCAGACTACGAGAAGGAGAAGAATGGGAGGGTATAATCTAGTCTAAGAGACCAAACAAAGGGAAATTAAAATTAAGCAGAAGGTGAGAGAGAATATTGGAGAACAGTCCTAAGCATCGAATTCCCTATCATCGAATCACTAGCATTAAATTACTTAGCATCGAGTTACTTTGCATCGAATTCCCTGATAGATCGACATGAAAGAAAAAATAAACCAGATTTATAATTTTCTTCTTCAAACCTTACATGAGAATAAATTTTTCATAAAAACTTCAAAAGCAATTGAGACATTTTTGGTTCGTAGATAATCGATTTTATAGATTTTTTTGGTGCATATAAAAATGGTGAACAATGACTGGCTATTGGTCTATAAATCTTTTTCTGTATATGTATAATCTTCTTTTAGATTCGAAAAGATTTGGTGAACACATCGATATGACAAACCAAACGATGATGGCATTTTTTTGGTCATAAACCATTTACACATCGTGTTTTGATTGAAGTTTTTGGTTATTCCATTGATTTTTTAAATGATTGCTCATCTACTTACTACAAGTGCACAAATATCAATATCTCAATAAAGTTATTATAGACTTGCAACAAATGTTAATTGTCGATGTTTTACATTAACTTCGAATAGAACAACCTATTTAGAAAAAAAAATAGCTATATTTTAATCAAATATACATACCATTTAACAGTAGCTACCTATATCTTTGCCATAGTCTATACACAGGGTACTAAGTACATTGTTTACGATAATAAATTTACGGCTGAAGGGCGTTCTTGAAATTAACTGGAAGACACATGCATAATTTAGATATTTTATTGGACAATTTCAATCATCAAACATATAAAATCTGGCATTACAATGTGATTTATGTACTTTGGAAGTCTCTCTCAATTAAGTTTTATGCCTACGGTGGAATAGAAACCCATATTTTGCGTCAATTTCGAATATACAAATTATTATTATTGTAACAACATTATGAGAACATGGTTGTTAAAAGCGCAACAGTTTCTGTATACAGTTGCACATATCATCATCCAATATCTATGTCTGATTTTATAGTTATTTTATCTTCTGCAACATGGTGTCGGTATACATAACATAAAATATGATTCATTTTTGGTGGAATATTTTTATTTTTATTTTTCTATACATAAAAATTAGGAAGAGTATTTTTATTTTCATTTTCTTCCATCAAAATAATAATAAAGTTTTGTTTTTTTTTTAAATAATCCCACGATGATGGTGATGTAATCAATAATTCTCACGAGCCGCCACTGATTGCATATATTTAACTTCATCTTTGGTAGGCTATAGGATACCAACTTTTGTTTTAAATTTCGTAAAATTTTTCGTTCGTTTTTTAGTTTTACCTTTACGCATATTTACCCAATACTTATATTGGCCTTGAAATTTCTATAGTTTATTCAAATTTAACTCTACAATTTGGTCTATTGACATAAATAACCTTAAATGTCACGAAAAAAGAAAAACAAAATGTTGCAAAGTTAATTTGTTTACAATGTAGTCATATCAACAACAGGAAGAAGTTTATTGATGTTCTATATTAATAATATGTTGGGTACAATTGTTCAGGTATGTACAAACATGATAGATGTATGTACATTGTACATGTTTTGAACAATAACCGTTTTGATATGTAATCTCAACACCTACAGAATAATAAATTTATTAATTAGTAATTGACTAGAATACCATGACCAGACCATTATGTACATATACATAGTAATTGCATTTTATATAAAAGCCGGAGCCACACTCCATTCAGTCAAGGCATAATACTGTCATAATAAAATTATCTGTGTTAAAATGATACCAATTTAAATCAAATTAACAGAATAAAAGTGAAATCTAAAAAAAAAAAAAAATTATTAAATTTTTTTCTATGGATTATAATAATAATAATAAAAAAAACAAAAGAAATTGCTAAACAAAGTTGTGTTCAACACGATATTTTCAAAACTATCGTAGTATGGAAGAGATAGAATTTGCGGTTATATTAAGTTATATTTTTAAAATGAGTT
Organism: Platyura marginata; assembly: GCA_026745375.1. Classification (NCBI taxonomy): domain Eukaryota; kingdom Metazoa; phylum Arthropoda; class Insecta; order Diptera; family Keroplatidae; genus Platyura; species Platyura marginata. The sequence continues at coordinate 20,016 of JANSTT010019378.1, forward strand.
GGCTAAAAACTTAACGATGGTTAGAATCTTAAACAAATAAGAACAATAAATTGTATGAATAATAGATTTTGTTTGATTGACGTTTAAATTTTACAACGTAGTCAACAATATAGCGCCCTGAACAGTGTACAATTTGTGCCATCATAGAAAAACCAACAAAGAACCAATAAATTATAATAAAATTCGTTGCACCGCCATAATGGTAGGCTATGGAACAACAAGTAAAAATTTTTTATTAATTAATTTTCTTGTAACTAATCTAATCCGAAAATATTGCAATTGTACGATTAAAAACCCTTAAAATGATATAAAATTGATTGTAGCGCTATAACGGTGGACATTGGAATTTTTTGGTCTATGAAGAAAATTTTCATTTTTTTATTGTCAATAATTTTTATTATAATCATTTTTCTCTAATACGAATATATTTCGAGTCAATGAATGGTGTGTACACATCGAACCCATATCTCTTCTAAATCTAGTTTGATTTAGTGCAAAAACAATAGAGATCTTACTATGGAACTGAAAAATGTTTAGCCCTTCAGCTTCAGCCGTTTAACTGTTAGCTTAAAAGCTTAAAAACCTGTTCCAAATCGTGAGCGACGAATAGTGGACGATGAATTGTGCTCGACGAATCAGTTAGGTTACGAAATAATCTTATTGGTCTGGTGCCACCTGTAAACATATATGTCTGATCTCTTATTTTACAAATAAAATATTTTCATACACGTATTAGCCTTAATTAATACACTGCACTATCAATTAAATTAATTAAAATACCTATGCCCCTATTTTTATTTTAAAAAAGTTTATAGTTACCAGTATACTCGTACCTACCGATTTTATATTTCACGATTTTACTATATACCGGGCCGTTCAATATTAGTTTGATGCACGCAAATTTATTGCATTAATCGGCCGCTATATTTAACTGCACTTCAAATGCATATATAATATAAAATTCGCATCGTCTCTCCCTACATAATGTGTATAACTGTACGTATGTATGTGTATGTTTTGCTATGTGGATGTATAGTATATAATGCGAACAAATTGGTTATGATTTTATAGTGCCTTTTTTAAATAAAATTACAACGTTCTAATTAGCCAGAAATTAACAATATATATGTATATATACATACATATGTACATACATATACATCGATAGATATAAAAATGTGTTTGGATGCATCAAAAGGATTTATGGCATTTTATTTACGATGGGAAATTTCTTTTTATAAAATAAAAATATAACAAAAAAAAATGTGATTTATTTTTGGTTCTTGTTGTTGTTGTTATTGTTGGATGTTTTACAACACAAATGATGATTGAATGATTTCAGCAAAAACAATTAAAAATGTGTTAATGAAAAAATGGATAAATTGTAGTTTGAAAAGTTTATATTATAGGACGGGTGGGGTGGGAGTACATAAATCTTGCCAGGAAAGTCCAAACGTCAAAATTTAAAGTTTAATTTCTATTCGATTTTGTATATTATTGAGTTTTCGTATACGAAAATGTCTTTTTCGCTTGAAAATCCGAAGTGCGAAAATAAAGTTTTTTTTTTAAATTTATTGTTGAAAATGATTTCTTGAGACCAATGAATTTTTTGCTCAAACGCATTAAAAATTCGGACAGCGAAAAAGCTGCTTTCGCCCAACATTGGGCTATATAGAAATCCTCTGATATCTGCAGAAATACGAAATGCCGAATCTTTAACAGTAATGTTAAATCGGTTGCGAAACTTGGTCGATGTCAACCGGAACTGCGAACAAACTACTTTAGTCTTTGTAAATAAGTACCTTCGAATCATTGCATTCGAATCATTGAATCTTCTGACCGAACGTAATCTGAAATGTCGAATTATGGAGACTTGCTTATGAAACCCCTATAGAATAGCAAAAGAAAATGATCATGGATGGAACACATCTTAAGGAGCCCTAAAATTCCTGCATGAAAAGCTTTATATTGGAATCCACAACAAACAGAGCATGAAACGAGATCCAGTAGTGCTTTGGCTATCGGTGGCAGAAATTCATTGCATCCCTATATGGAAGCCAAGCCAGGGGTTAACGGAAGAAATAATATTGAACATTTACGAGGAATGATTGAACAATTAAAAAAATTGATTTTAATATGTAGAGATAGGGACCTTTTACTGTATGATTGTTGACAAGAAAAAGGACTTTGAACTCACCATTTAGGTATAGTTATGTAAACACATATATAAGTATATATATATATATAGCATTAATATAAGCTGTTACCTCCATCTTGTTACAGAAAAAAAAACGAAAAAAAAAAATACTGACGTAATCAAAAATCTAATATTTCCAAATAGTTAGCACTTTCATCATACATGGGGCTTATATTGCAAAATAACACTACATATACGGAAACGCTGGCGTCTTGATGCTTACCAGAATGACATTGACAAATTTCCGTATATTTCGATCCATTCATAACGTTCTACTTTCACAAAATAAGTTTTCACTATATTCTGCACAGACATTTTCATGTACATACATATATACATAAGTATATTGTATATATGTATGTATATCCCTAAAATTTATGTAACGTTTGATATATAATTTATAAGACAAATTTCCAAACCCATCACCACTCCCCCCCCCCCTTTTGTAGTGGTAGTTAAAGAAAAATTACACAAAACGTTTGACGTGTCCCCTCGGTACAATTAAAATTCAAAATTTTGATAAAATTTTCAATAAATCTTCACGGACGATATCAAAAGACAGTTACAAATCTTCTTTAATTAGTAATAGACCAACTATCCAAACCTGTCTAAGTTCAATTTATTCAGAAAATTACAAGAAAAGGGAAGCGACAAAAAGCAGTCGTCGGACAATGGTCATTAGAGAAAATGGACATACCAAACTGAAAACTATACTTGAATGCTACATATTTCTCTATCTCTCTACATATATACATACATATGTATATATATGTATATATAACACATTGATAACCTTTAGCTTTTCTGTATATATATTTTGGCCCTCGAGCTTAATCTTTAATCTAACTAATCATCTCTGGGCTCTGGCCTCGGTGAAAATGGCTACAAAGTAATTCAGTGGAATGGAATACTCTATACTTTCGATGTATGTCCAGTCCATCTATCTATCTATATGTATGTAGAGAAGGGTGGACATAACATTTGCTGCTGGTAGGTGCTATTATATTATATATATGTACAATGTACGTACATACATCTAGATGTGAAGAGTAGTAGCAGCGGTCAAGCATTCATAAAGGAATTTCAAAAAATCTTTTTAAATAATTTATTGTTTTCATTTATCATGAGGATTTCGTTTTTTTTTTTTTTCGTACTGATGAGATAGCTCTCTGGCAAACAAATTTATTTTCTACACCACACAGTGGCAGTATATATGCATCTATATATGTGTGTATGTGTGTGTGTGCGGTAATTAGGCGGTATTAGTCGGTGGATAATTGCAATTGGTGACTTCTAAAGATTCTAGATGGGTAATTTTTATTTTTTAATGAGCACACTTTAATGACGTACATTACGACCCCTAGAATGTACTAAAATTTATAAAAATTACATTTACTCATGGGCGACACATTGTACGAATAAATATGGGACTATTGAAGGGAAATAACAATAGATCCTCAGGGGTTGGATGACACCAAACATCGACAAATAATGTACAAATACAAAAATCCACCACACCAGTACATGAATATAGAATTGAACTGAAGATGGAGATAAATTAATTTTTGGACTCATTCTGATGAAGCATATCGAATAACGTAGAATTCTTATTTTTCAGTCCGGTCTATTAAAGAAATTTTCTAAGCTTTTCCTTAAGAAACTTACTGAAGTAATGCGTGTTGTATGGATAAATTTCTCACCACTAAGATTAGAATTATAGAATTAGGTGGCGGGTAGTTTTATTGTCTCCTTCAATCTAAACTATCCTGTAATTTAAAAAAAAAACTCCCGAGAACCTACGAATATCCTTAGTGAGGGGCATCATTTGTGGGTGGAAGCATTTTGAAGCCATTTTTCGAAACTATCTACATCAAATAATGTTACTGAACAAATAATTTCAATCAAATTTGTACAGTTTTTATAAGTAGTTTAAAAATAGTGAACATTTTTTTGCTCGATTCGCTCGCAAATTTTACGATTATTTCTGATATGCCATGAAATTATGGGTATCCTAAATACGCCCTTGCAAAGTAACCCATAGTTCTATGTAAAAATTTTAAAATCTCCTTCTAGTCTAAAAGAATCAGTTACAGAACAGTTGGTGTAAATGTCCTTTCGAAAAGTTCTTATCGATATCAAACATCATACAGTCATTGTGACACATTACCGTCGTCTCTCTATATTATACATTTTAATATTATAATCCTCAATCCTGACGAAATTATTGATTTATTTGCTCTAAAAAGGATATACATATAAGTATATCGTGCGTGTGTTATGTACATCATGTATAAATATAGGATGTATGGCTATTTATTGGAAAAGTTTCCAAACAACTTTAAGAATGCTTTATCGTGACACAATGTGCGAATTTGATTGATATCCTATACGATGTGATTATTTGGGGAAAATTGTGCCGTTATCTTCATATAATATTGTCAAAAGGTCAATACGGAAAAGTTTTTTATTTTTTCTTTTTTTTTTTTCGTATAGGGAGAATGTGTCACTTTGGACCACTGATATAATGTTCCTATTCGGTTTTTGGTCACACAACCACAATCCACATAATATGTACTATAGATGCATTTTTGAGATAGTTTGTGTTAATTTCAGATTTATCAGTGATAGGGGAAATTTTGTTATTTTTTTTGTAAAATGTCCTGGCAGCACTGGTATAAACTCGGTGTCCATTTTGAATGCTCTCTCAAAATAGTGTATGAGATGACAGCAGTCGATCATAGTACGTCGTCGAAGTGATTGGTTCGGAAAGTAAAAATTGTTGTAAACTACATTAACATAAGATTTACATAATTATGTTTATGTTTATTTTTTATCGCATGCGTTTCCTATGGATGTATGTATGTATATGTAAGTCAGAACACATTTAGTTTGAACATTTTGCTTATATACAAGAAAACAAAATAATACGTCTACAAAACTGATTACAAATGCAATGCGACATCTCAAACCAATTTGAGATAATGTCAAAATGGAAATAGAGTGGAAATGGAAAAGTTACGATAAATTTTCACTATATTCTATACATATATAATGATAATATGTATACGGATCGAGAGATATTAAATTAAAACTATATATTTTCATATTTTTCCATTATAAAAGCAACAAACAATGGAAGATATCAAGGAAAACAGAAGAAAAGTCAAAAGGAGACATGAACGAAAGAAAACAACAACAACAACAAAAAACAAAAATAATAAAAACGGACATTTAATTTTCTATCGTTTTCATCGAAGCAAATGATTTTATTACTCACATTAAAAGGGTTGCCCATATATATATATATATACATATATATAAATAAGATTTATCGCCAACCCCATGATTTTGTTAAGGGAAGCAAATGTGATATGGATTAATAAATCAATGTGTGTGTATATATATACATTATAGTGGAGAGAATGTATGACTTGGCAATGTGTGTATTACTATAGTCATATTTTGGGTGTATTTATAACATGTTTTCCACGTAAATTTCAAAAGTCTGATGAAGGAACCTTTGTCAAAAAGTGGTTGACTAAATAGTTGGGTCATACTTTAGAGTAAGTGTCGGTTGCATTGTTATAAAGTGGCCATAATTAATTTTCTATTTTATATTATGATTGTGATAGGCACGATTATATATCATATGTGTGTGTGTTTGTGTGTATATGTTCTATATAGAACATTTTTGGAAAATCATCATTTGTTCATTAATATTGTTAGACCAGTTTAGTTTATGATTCTATTAGTGAAAGCTTAAAATGTTCAGATATTTTAATTAATTAATTTAGGATTTTTGAGTGCATAAACAATTCATAACTTGATTAAAGGCAACGTTGCACATTTTCTATAAGAAGATGCCGACACTATACATAATAATGAAAAGATTGTTTAGTGGATTTTTTTCCATCCTCAAATAATTATCGATGGATCGATAGTGGAGCTAATACTCTAAAACAATAATCAATCTAAATAAAAGAAAAATACAAAAACAGTGTGCAATTTGATAAACATTTTCGGGAATATTTTGGCAAGATGAATGCTGTTTACTTAGTAAATCGTCTCAATATCTTAAAGAGGTAATTTTTTTCAGAATATTCGATATCGTATATATAAATTTTACAATGTCGATCATTCTACTGTTTACTCTCTACTAATGATCGTTTAAAAGAACATTAAATTTTTGGTTGATATACATAAAACGGAGTGTATAGTTCTATATTGACATTTTATTTTAAAAGGAACTAAAAAGAATTTCCATTTTTGAAGATGATCACAAAAACTAGACATATCGATCATTATTTGATTTCAGGATATTATGAAATTCTTTTGTGATACTAGAGATGTGTACCTTTTAGATTATTTTTTCGAGTGTCAATAGGACTTTTGAAAAAGTTCTGACAATTGGGAGTATACTTTGTACTCACTTCTACACCGTCTGGCTATGATATTATTATAACTGAAAATCCATCACAAGCATTTCTCAAGTAGATCTCAAGTTTAAGAATTATTATTTTCTTGGTAACTATCACCTACATTAGTCTGGCTATACACGTTGACAGACAAGGACAATTTACCAATGGTAAATTATTCATCGATTCAATGATCATTGATCGATGATCTTGATCATGATCACACTCTTTTCATTTTCATTGCTTATTACAACAAAGGTATTGTTCTCTTGTTTCCGAGCACAACATTCTTTTATGGTTAAATCTTTTTACAAGTTCGCTTACACTCATTACATAAACATTTATGTTCCATTTCATCTATATTGAATCAAAAATCAATCCCAGGTTAATTAAATTCACAAAACCAACCGCCAAAATCCCATAATTCCTTTTAGAGTTTAATGAAATCTTTTTAGCTTCGTTATTATCCCGTTCAAGTTGCATTTTTATTGTATATTCTCATGCCGAGACCGTTTATCTCATTTTGCTTTAGATTTTTATGATGCGTCTGGTCGTGTAGTTTCATTAAATCCAACATCTCGTATATTATTAAGTATATAGGTATGATTATTAAATCATTCATCAATAGATATCTTAAAAAGAAACTGCATCAATATAAAGAGTGAACCGACAATCGAAGGCATCATGGATGTTTTGATGTGATGCCGAAAGAACGATTCTTCATGAGATATATATACAGAAATTCCGGTAGCCAAAAATTGTTCTTTTTTTTTCTTTTTATTTTTTTTTTAATTTTTTTGGTGTCTAATTCTTAGTTTTTTCTTTTCCTTTTTTTTTTCTTGTATAGAAAAAAAAATCCAATTTGATTGTTTGATATATTTTTGAATGTTTGCACTCGGTTTTCTAATTCGAAATAGTTTTGGTATGGTTTTTTTTTCACTTGTCATGCAGCATACATATACCCTATACATATACACTTTCCACTATACCTATAATTTTGTGATCCAATTTCGGACTGAACGTAAGGTCAACACATAGCGGCAGGCCTATCAACAAATAAATGGATTTTTAATCGAAAAAAAAAAATAAAAAAAATTTTTGTTGTTACGCGCTTGATTGAATAACAATTTTTCAATGAATTCGCGTGTAGTCGCGTATCGAATTGCATCGCACGCAAGTCCTACATACAGATATATTGTCAAATAAAAACAAAAAAACAGTCAAGTATTTGTCCAAAGTAATTTTCTTCATATAATATAAAAGTTTTTTAGGAAGTTTTTTTTTATTTTTTTTAAATCTTAAAGTCTATTGATTTGCTGTTATACACCGTCAACAATATGCGCAACAAATTACATTTTTTTTCTTCTTAAATGACACTCATACACTAATTAATTATTTATATATATAAAAAAAAAATTGAACATTGAGTTAAATTAAATTTTAAAAATAACAACAAATTTCAATTGGAAATTTTTGGTTTTCATATTCATACAATAGGTGTTGACATTGTTAGACATACCCCAAGGACAATAATTTATAAATAAAAATATCTGAATTATCATTTATGTATAAGTACTGGCGACCTGGCGATATTTTGCAGATGTTTTTTACATTATTTTTATTTCATAAATAATAAAATAAAATACATAAATAATATTCGTTTAAAAATAACATCAGGTGCTTGTACATTTTTGTATATTTTTAATGTACGTTTTGTGGGTTTTTTTTGTATGTTAAAAAATTTACATAAACTACTATGAATGTTTAAAAAATGGTTAAAAATACTAAATTACTAAATTGCCAGTAAATTTAAAAATCTTTTTTAATGTCATAAAATGTATTTTTTTTGAAAATTTCTACATGAAAAAAATTTCACAGTAGTAAAAGCAAAATATTAAAAAACCTGCAAAAAGTCTTCCTTTTAAGATGAGATCATTCGTCGGCCATTCAATACCATTTTAAAATTTCAATCTGTAGTAGGGATTGTCATCCTTAACATAATCGACGAACTTTAGTTGAAGATAATAATGTTCTTCATATGATTAACTTCTAGAGTCAACAGTCCTAATATCAATTTTTTCAAAAATGGTTTTTGGGATATTTTACACTATCTGGCAACACTATTTTACTAAATTTCACAAACAAACAAGTGTTTTCTCCCACCAAATAAATTTATTTTGAGAAAATTCTAAATAAAATATAATTTTTAGTTAATGGATGATTATTTTTTCAAAAAATCCTTGGCAGTCTTTTTTATTTATCAATTAAAAAAAATAGTCAAGAGCTATATTTGTGATCTAACCCTTTATTATATTCTACATAATTCTGAAATATAATTTTTAATCGATGCTCTAACATTCCTTAACACATCGCACCGAAACAATTTTAAAACTCTGCCTGCATGTCTAAAATAAATCATTCGAATCAGTTTATTATAAGAAGTGTAATCTCAATCTTCAGAGAAGATCACTATATCGATACAACACTTTTATTTTAATTTAAGCACACAGCACCTAACCATGATTAATTTCCAGACTACATACCTAATAATTGATGGCTATAGGAAAAAAGAAACAAACAAAAACTTAAATAAAGAATAGAAGCTTCAATCAGATTTAAATGATCATCAAACACTGCATATTATGTGCACGCGATCGTAATTTTCAGCGTTTATGTTCTTCTAAATTTGAAAATTCGAAAAATATTATGAATGGAAATCATAAGTATATGAATATACATAGATTTGGATAATCTCTATTCAAATTTTAGAAATCACTAAGTGTGGGTCTCTTATTTTTTTTCCCCTGTTCAAATTTGAAAGAAATTTTTTTCCGTTTTTATACTGCGCGATCTTGAAATTTTAATGTCGACCACGGTATGCTTGGGTTTTGGATATACTCGTATACCTTCTTTTAAATAATGGGTACTCGTGCAATTCACCTACTTACGTATTACGTACATTTATGTACATATGTATAAACATGCTGATACGTTTTTTTTTCTCCATTTCTTTCTTCTGGCTTTTCAATCACACACAGCACATAAAATTAAGATCAAAATTAGTTTAACACTTAAATAACAGGAAATAGAGGTTCACTTTAGCATTATATAATTGGAGTTATTATGATGAAATGAGAGATGGTTTGTAGTTACGTACGAATGTAACCTGTTCTTCGAAAAGAAGCACATCTGGGTAATATTGTTAAAGAAGAAATACCTAATTAAAGTAAAAAGGTACCACTTATACATATAAGAATTTTCTATGGATTTTCATTTTCATTTTCATTTATATGTATAATTATTGGCTATGTCGTAAATCTCGCCGATTGAAAACTGCTATTATAGTAATTACCGAGTCTATAGTGAGCAATCCTCACTCTTAGCCTATAATTTTTATTTCAAGCTGAAGGTGTCCAGTATGTTGTATTTGAACTCACTTTGGATAACTGTTCAAAGGGTAAAATCGCCTACTATAGTCAATCAAAATCGAGTATTCAATCTAAAGTTATGACAACTAGATACGAAAGAAATTATATTGTAGGTGTAATATTAGATTGTGATCGATTTGAAAATTTGATTCTTCAACTTATGAGTAAAATTTGTTGAATTTTAAATTTAAAGTAAAATGTCAGAAAAGCATCGTTGATGTCTGTATAGAAATGTCGGAATGGTAGAATTGAAGTTTAGCTGTTAAGTGGAAATCACCCACTGATACAGAGAAAATGGCACCTACATTTGTTGTGGTTAATCAGTGGCATTTAGTAGATAAAAAAGTTAGTGACCCACAGGCCACAGTCCTTGCGTCTTTTGGGAGTAAAAACAAAGTTTCAAAACCATATCTTTAATAATACGAAAGTTCTAAATTTTGTAATTTTTTTTAAAAAACCGTCCAACGGTCAAGATTTACAATGAACGACCTAATTTTTTACAATTTCTTCCATTTTTCCAATAATTTAAGTGTTTTGTTTTAATAGTCGTATGATGATCATTAATTCTCGAAAGCCGCCAATGTATAAAACATATCACCAAACACGTAGTTTACTTTATTTATGTGACGAAATCCTCAAACAAATTGCTGATCGCTTTTAAATATTCTCAAGTATTCATTCTTCATCTGACGCCTTGCCATTGATTGGTTAGTATTGTGTTGAATTGTATACCTGCGTAGTGGAATGTTGTGCATGACTTAATACATATTTGACAGTTCTATGTTACTTACTTTTTCGCACATCAGTTTTGGCTGCAAGCACGCTGTAATCACTAAAATAAACTTGCCTTTTTATAGGATAAAATGTACGAACGAAAAAAGTGCGAGAAGCGAGGCGAGCCAACTTTTTGCCCTACTGATCGTATATGTAGATCGGTAAAATGTCATACGGAAAAACTTTTAGTTTCCTTCGCCATAGTCAAAAAAATGTTGGTTGTTGATTAAATCATGAAACATGAAATAAATCGAATCGACGTGATTATAGAAATTCCAAAATTGTTATATTCAACAAATTTCAATTTCTATAATTGTCTTTAAGGAATTTTTAAAAAATAATCAAAATTAATGTAACAACAGACAATATGGATAACATCTGTTCAAAGAGACAAAAAACAAAAAAAAAAAAAACACTTCCACCAATTCCCACCTTATGCTCATTAACATCAAAAATATAATTTTATTCTTCAAATGCGTAGCATAAAACAACACTGAAAATCACATTAAAAAGATAAATTGCTTTTTTGAAAAAGAGAAGAAAAGGAGAAAAAGAAGAAAAAAAAAAGGATAAACAAAAGTCTTAAACACATAAGCTACCTCCATACGAAATAATAATTACATGAAAGTCAAAGTAATACGTCAAAATTAGTTACAAACGTTTTGCCTTAATATGGGAACGAAACGAATTTAATTCTTATGCTTTTAAGATGCTCCAAAGGATGGGTTATTATACATGTACAGTACATATGTACAGCAGCACATACAATACACCCATCAGAGAGTGACTAAGTTTTCTTGAATATCTACTTCGTGGTGTGCGGTGGTACATAAAGAAAGACTGAAAATTGTATTTTATTGTACCTGAAGCAAATATGTAATAAAATGCTGTGTATCTGTACAATAAAATCATGTTCTGAGGTTAATTAAGAGAATCTGTAAAATGAGTATGCGAGCATTAAATAAATATTAATCCATATTGTAGGTGCTTCTGTTAATTATTTTTGTCTTACATACATGTTTTTGTTTGTTCTTATTTGTATGATTATTTTTTGGAATCGGTAATCTGATTATAGGTAATTTACAGAAGGCATATCGACTAATTAATTTTAATGCTACAATATATTTATGAAAATGTGCCTTTTTAGTATCTTAACTTGAATAATGTTACTCTTTAGTTATTTTTACTTTAGTAGATATTATTTATGTCTAATTCATCAATATATGTAACCTGGAAGTCGCAGTCGCAGTTATGTAGATTAAATAAATCACAGTATAGCAGGAATTCCTACCGACCAAATGTCTCAGTGGTAGAGAAAATGCCTTTAGAACGGAAGGTTCCGGGTTCGATCTCTGTCTGGGAGTAGAATCTTAAGTGTTTTTCTCTTGTACGGAGTTTGAGCTTTCACTTTTTTTTGACATAATAAATGGCGGTTGTTAATTCAACGAAGGAAACACTTCAAATGTTAGAAACAGAAAACATCTTGAGGAATGAGAATTTATGGAATTTGACATATGGAGGATTTTCAATTGAAATATTTCTAAGCCCGGATAATGATCGTGTATAATTGATCGTGTATCCGTCAACGACACATTTGCTCAGATTTTTCCAATTTTCCCTTACATATCTCTTAAATTTTCGATAAAAATTCATATCTCCTAACGTAACCATTCCATTGTTAGGGGAACTTTTTTCTTTCAGGTAAATACTTCAAATATCTGTCAGGAAAAAAATTATTGATCGATCGTCCATTTTTTTGAGGTGGGACATTTCGATAGAAAATAGCTTCAAAAACATTATGTCAGTTAAAGATTTTTTAAAAATCGGGGAATTTGAATTCAGCTTCGAGACTACTCACGAATTAAAGCTGAAGAATATACGAATCTAACGATGTATATAGATGTTTGGGCGTAATTCGACAATTATTATTGGTTAAGAGTTTTCCAAACTGAATCTTCGTTTCTCTTTTGAAATTTTAGCCATTTTCATACTTCATATGTGAAATTCTATACAAATCACTTGAAATGTGAATTTTAAGATCACCTTTTAAGTTTTTGTGAATTTGAAACAAACTAAATACCTAGTATACATCGTATATGTCGTAAATTCCTACCTATATAGGAATTTTACTGCCTTCTTTCTTTTATTCAAAAAATGACTTCTGCAATATTTTCTACCTACAGTTTCAAATGGAATCCGAACCACCCGACCTCGGTCGTCTGTTCGATAAATGTTCTTGATTTCTTTGAGTGTAAGTTTGATTCAGGACCCTCCGCACCAATAACAGGCATCAATTGATTGAGTATTAATATTTTTAAGGAATTATCCATGTAACCAGCGTAATATCAAAAATATTTTAGATTAGTTAAATTTACGATTTTTGTCGTAAAATTCATTCTTTCGCACTAAAAAAAAAACAAAATTAACAAAAACTCAAAATTCAAATTAAACTATTAAAGTGTTCACAACCATCAATTTCGAACATTGCATGATCTAAAAAGTTTATCTACCTTAATCACTGGCTAATTGGTAGTTAAGAAAAAATGGATAAAACTCTATCGTTTCATCTTATATACCATATTATGATGATGAGATGCGTATAACAAACATATTTATATCATATCGTATACTTATATGTAGGTAGGTACGTCTGACTTTCTAAACTAATTTAATTTTAAATAGCTACTAGCTGCAGGCTTAAATTCGAAATTTTTGTATTATTAAACATCGAACGAAATTCATGGACGGGGGGTTTAATCGGCTAGCATAAGTGAAAATTATATAGAAAATTTTTGGGAAACTTCCCTTTTCAAAAAATTTGTACGGCATATTATCAAAATTCTATTTTATTTTTTTTGTTAATTTTCCCCCTTCATTTTTACGTCCATGGCTTTTTAATATATGCAACCGTTTTTTTTTTTACAAAAGAAAGCCTCTTCAAGGATACTTCCATCGATTATACTCGTATACAATGCAAAACGGTGTCCTCTTTGACGCGATAAAAATTTCTCATAGAAATTCTAATTCGACGATACCTCTCAAAACGGTTTCTTTGAAAATTCACATGAAATGCTATAATCGAGAGGAGGTGGGGGAAGGTGTTTTTTTTTGTTGTTGTTGTTACTTTCGTCTTCTGTTTGTACACAATTTAATTCAAAAAACAAATTTATTTATTATGCCACGGCGAAACGGATGAAAAATAGGGCGGGTGACAGGTTGGCGGGATTATGTAAGTGATAATTAATATTAGCGGATAATTCGATGATATTTTTCAGGCTTATTTCGTTTAGGAGTAAATTAATTGGGTCACATTAACTGTTTTATTTTGGGAATATATATTAACTTGACGGGGGATGAACATCAAACGAATGACAATATTGTTGTTTTCGTCGAATGTGACAATTAACTTTATTGTATATACAAATGTGAGTTAGCTGCCTCAGATTCATAATTCCACTTGCTATTCCGTTAACAATCTGATGTACATACATACCTACGTTGAAATACAGCTAATTAGCACATGCAACTTAAAACTGCAAAATACTCAGTTTATATGAAATTGAAGATTTTCTCGAAGAAGACAAAAGACAATCAAAAATTGGAAATAAAATTTTACTTAAGGTAAGATCATCTTTAGTGAAATATTTGAACAATTAACAAAGTTACGTGCATCAAAAAAAGAATTTCAGTGGTACTTTGCATAGGTAAAAATAAAATTCACGCTACGTCACTGATTGAATAACTAAAATATTGTCACATTGTAAAAATAATTTTTTTATGAAAATAATAAATTAAAAATAGAATTAGAATACTAAAACTCGAAACCTCGAACAGTCGAACACAATTTTTAATTATATTATATTAAATTTCATTGGTTTTACAAGGACCAGGATTATAAATGTTGTCTGAATTTATTTGCAGTTAATATAGATGTGTGTTGATTTATCAATATTTTTATTGATAAGTAATACATCCTCTAAATACTCTCGAAAACTCGATCCGGGGTGGAATTATTTTGTTCGAGTTTTCGAGATTCTACTGTATTACTATTACTACTACAGTTTGTGGTCATAACAACATACGTTTTGTGTCAAGTCAGTTCTTAACATCATTTTCACATCACTGATTATTGTTTCATTGTGCGCTTCTTCTTTTTTTTTTGTTAATCTGACGCCCAGGCAAAGTGTGTCATTTGGACACTTACCTACTAAGCCATATTGGATGTTGCAGCACAAGATTTTTAGATAATAAACGTCGTACGAGCTAAATCACTTAATCTTCTTAAAAAGAAAACTTTCTGGTGAACCAAATTTGACGTAGGTTCACTACTTAGTATTTATGTACATAACTAATTGCATAAATATAAGAGGGAAGAATATTGAAATACAAGTTTTAGTACATACTCTCGTATCTATGCGTATGTACGTACATAGCTTTTAAGCACATTAACACCACATTGAAACAAGGACAACTTATCTCTTGAGTCTATTATTTATATACCGCAAAACTCATATGCATGACCATTGTCTTCGTCATCTAACAACCCCGCTGAATAGGCTATAAATCTATCATTTTGAAACAATATGTGCGGTTAGGGCACAAAATATATGATGTGCCAACATATACAATAAGATTTATATATATATATATGTATATATATTATGTATATAATCATAAATACCATTTATATTACACGAATATACCTACATCATACACAAATATCCAGAAAATACCGCATGATGTTGGAAAGATGGTTAATATTAAAGATTTGATATTAAATATTTAAGGATGGTCTGTTATCAGGTCAAGAGTTCGTACAGAAGTTTCCAATAAAGTAGCTTAGGATGCGGCTTGAGTTAGACACAGAGGGAATTATTTTTATGTGGTCATATTGAAATCATCATATGTGAATTTGTTGAACAAAAAAAGGGATGATTTATAAGTTATTTATGGAATTTTCGTGATATATTACGAGATTTTGTTTGCCTCTACAGTATCCCTTCCATCTTCTCCTTCCGTTTTTTTTTTTAAATACGTTATATTTAGAGCACAGAAAATGTATAATAAATAAATTTAAAATATTTTCTACGCACGGAATTGAATAAAAAACCAGTAAGGAAGGAAATAATTGGCAACGCCGATTATAATATACCCGTATGGGTATGAGTATTTATTTATTATCTGAGACTCAGTGTCCTTATCTATTTTTTTTCTGTACAACAAATAAATGATTAAAAACCCTGGAAATTGTATACAATTGATTACAGCGCCATAACGGTAGGTCGTGAAACTTTTTGTGCCTATGAATGAAATTTCTATTTTTTTATTTTCTATAATTTATTGTTGTTATACTTATTTTTAAAGGATTAATTTTGTTTTTTATTTTCCTCCTAAAATAATGAAAGTTTTCAATAATGTAGTTAACAATTGTCACGCATTATTAATTAATTTAATGTCAAAAATTTTAATAAATTAAATTTTTTCAATATTTTCTCTATATTATTTGCTATATGCGATTTTTTTTAAACTCCCATAGTTTTCTTGCAAAAAAACGTCAAAAATATGCTTACAAACAATCTTTAAGGGAGATGAAGGGTGACATAGAGCCTAGTCTCCCGATCTTATTGAGATAACGAATTCTTATGATATTCCATACTCTATACTATTGTACGCAATTATCTAGATAAATTCCCAAAATACAAATTTTTATCTTGAAATGATTTTTTAAAGTAGGAAACTCTAAGGAATCTCGTTCTATATATACATAAGTTAATCATAATCTTGGGTAGGTATAAGGTTAATTGTAAAATTTATTTATCCAATCATTGTGTAAAATTACGAAGTGGAAATATGCCGTTTGTGCCTTAAAGGGTTGAATTCATATAAAAAATGACGACAACCTTGACAATTTGATTCGAAGAAAGATAACTATTAAAAAAATGTTAGACTTACCCTTACTCCTGTTCAAAATCTGGAGACCTTATAGGGTTAACTATTTTTAAGAAATTTATTTTCTAATTCAAAATACAAACAAAAAAATAATACATTTTGTCCACTTAAAAAAAACCGACCAAGATGTGCAGAGTACGTTGTATATGGTCCTCATGTCCCACGATCCACGGCGATGTAATCAATAATTGTCACGAGTCGCCACTGTTGTCATCTATTTAAGATTTAAATGAAATTATTCTTACGTTGGTGATTTTAATCTACTCTTAAAAAAAAAATAATCGAATTGTCTATCAATCTATAACTATACATTGAAAAATACCTCCTACAATTATTCCCATGCACAAAACATGCGGCTGTTGGTACAGACATTACCGTTGATTGTACATAATCAATTTGATATATATTCACCATTGTCCATTCAAATCGTTTTCAATATTCCTAATGTTGGTAAATTTGATAAAACATCTTGTCCCGTCCTTTTTTCAAATTGATAAAACGAATATTCTGCTGTATTATATAAATGGGCCATACATCAGAGGAAGAATATCCATTTGTATTATATGATGTGTGGTCGAATGAGGGTGAATTTTTAGGTCCATTTTAATGCTAAATAGCCATATCACTTTTCTCAACTTGCCGACTTTATATTTTATCCATATATGATGATGGTGGTGATGGTGGTGGTGGTGGTTGTTTTATCGCTCCTAGAATGTACTAAATATTGTAACCAACCAATAGAGTTTGTTGTGTAAGTATATAGAGTGCATTATCGAAGATAAAATATGTGAACAAATTGAAAATCTAAATAAATAAATTATGTTATTATGTATGTTCTGTCATCACTCCCACACATAAATAAAACAAATAGCTTCTAAATGTCAATGATAGCCATATAAATCATAGATTTTGCCCACAAAGAAAAACCAATATGTGAACGATGTCTCATATGGAATTATCTAAAACACATTTGTCTACATAAATATTATTACGAGCGAGTAATAAATTATTTTATTGCACACTTTAATGTACATATGTATGTATGTACGTATTACATATATGTATTGTAGTATAGTATTTAGTTTGAATTGATAGCGTGGTCGATTCATCTGAAAGTATAGAAAATGCAAGTGTAAGCCAATCCTTATTGTAAATATATACTGGAAGATGAGGAATTTTTATTGAAAATATTATCCTTATGGGTCTAATCTTAGAATCATATTTTAACATTGACTTACTGGTTCTTGGCTTTGTGTTTTTAGTTCGGAAATAAGGGGGAGGTGGTTTCCATTGTGAATACGCATTAGTAACAGTCTTCCTCGCTCTATAATCTCTATGACGACTGTGTCCCGTCAGCATTTCATTCGTGCTTGTATTCAGGTCTTTTAAGTTGACCAATCGTTACATTTGGAATTACATTTGACCAGGATTTCGTAAATTATTACAATAATTAGGGGAATTTTGTTGATGCGTATTCTTTTAAGGACTAATTACTCCCTATAACAACCATACAACGAAAATAGTTCAGTTCCTCAGACTTATTTCATACTGGAGTTCGTAAGAACAACAGGTTGGTTGAATCCATAAATGTTTGTCTGACACCCTCCTCCCCCACCCTTTAAATGAAAACACGCCGTTTCTTTAAATGGGCCATTAAACGGCCTAAGTATTGTTGCCTTTAGGCACCCTTTAGGCTTATTTCAACAATTCAATTTAATTTTTCTTTGACTCATGTTAACCTATATAGAGACTCTGGCAGCACTGTCAACTCTGGCCATTTTGACAACTCTGATATTACACCATAGATCTTGTAATGAATATAATCTATGGACGGCGCTTAGCTGGTCGTAAAGTTTTTGGTCGTCATATTGTATTTCTATGTAACAATTACGATATTTGTGAGATAATTGATGAATATGAGAATAAAATAAATGGCGGACCTTATTGTATGGAATGCGCTATCCATATAGTATTACAAGATCTATGGATGACAGTTGATTTTGTAATTCCTAAGTGATTGGTGGTGCTGATAATACAATTGAAATGTGTAAAGTGAATTATTGAAAGGAGACAAAACATGCAACACACATAAAGGTTTATACTGAATTCACACCAGACAGGGCACATTTTTATCCAATTTAGAATAAATTTCTCTCTATAGTCAAATGAAATTATTATAAAATTTATTTCACTGATATTGATCATCCCCTCTTACCGTCGAACCCATTTCGGTAATCATCTTTAGACACGCTAAATGACTTGAAGAAAAAAAAAACTTCTAAGTCATTCTTACTTATTCCATTGAAGAAAGAAAAAAAAACACGAAAAAATTCTCACTGGAAAAAAAAAACCGAACAACAATCATCCACCCAATTCCCTAAACAAATATCTCACAAGACATCATGAGGATCGAAATTATATTTTAATTAATTTGTTGTTTCTATATAGGAGCACAATAACCATCGTTCTTAGTTTAGAAGCAATAAATATTCTCTATATATGTATAGAATGAAGATTACAGGACTCTAAGCATTACTAATTGAAATATATGAATGTGGTACGGTAAATTAATATTATCTAAAAGCTCGATAATTTATTTATAATTTATTATATCTTATGGTCAAACCCTTTTATGGGATGATTTATTTCAAGTGGCCATCGAGGAGCTAAGTTTATCGCAAATAAATTACGTATTTATGTACGTACATATGTATGAATGAAAAATGAAAAATCATCGATGGAAAATTATAATTTAGATATGAATTACAAAATATTTAATTATAAAGTTCACTAAAATGTCGTACGTGAGTGATCACATTCATGTTTAATTAATTACATTGTGATATTAAGTGCTTGAAGTTCCAGATTTTCGATTGATAATCGCACAAATTAAATTGTTGCAATCGTAATTTAAATAAAAATTGTAAAATTTCTCACGTGTTGCATGCAATAATTTTTGTATAAAATTTTGCCAACTAAAAATTCGAATAAAAATTGTACAGGACCGAAGAAGTTCATTCAACCGAAATTGTCAAACAATCAGAAATTATATTGACTGGTATTTTGTAGAAATGTTTTTGCCAGAACTATCTTGTAATAATTAACATTGAAGTTAAGGTGGGGATGGTTGTGTAGAAATAACACAATTTATGAGTCTTCTCATTCTCAGTTATAAGAATCTAGACTAATATTGAAATAATAGCTAATCTTTACTATTGTCACTGCTCATTGACTCATCGAATGTCAATTTAAACAAAAATATACGAGCTCAAGCGCCATGGCTACGAAAGAGACATTTACGTTCCCATCAATTGACAGTTGACTGATTATCTGCATTACTTTTACTATCTATGTCTGTAAGTGAAGTTATGTGAGTCTTCCCGCTCCCGTTATGAGAGCGAAAAACACTTTATGTTTCATCCCCAGTGGATGTTGAATCCGGGACCTCCAGCTCCTAAGGCGTACACTGAGCCATTTTGTCGGTCGTGGAATACTAAATTCTTCTTTTTTTTTTTATTCTGCTTGTCAAACATCTCTAAATGTGAAATACTAAATTTATCTGAGAAAATGGGAATAATTAGAATGGGTCACTATATAATGATAAATCAAATTAACAAAAACTAAAAATATTAAGTAAAAAAAATTAAAAAAAAATTTAAAATGTCTACACCGAACATAATTAATTAAATAAATATATAGCTCTGCATCACTCTGTCTAACTAGATTTTTTGTTTGTGAAACTGTGATTAATGAGTGACTTAACATAAATTCTTATCCCCATTATAGAATTAACTCAATATGACATCATGTAGTACATTACAAATCGACACAATATATGTATGTATGTATGTATAAATGTAGGTACGTATGTAACCGAACGTAATATTACAATAATATTAATAATAATAATAATAAAACTACTCATGTCATATTGTATAAGATGGTCGGAGACGGAACGATGTTTGGTTAATAATACGAGTAGGAATATTATTTATGAAGATTAGTTTTAAAAGCTGAGCGGCAAAGTGCACTGTAATTATTTAATTATGGATCTCTGGTTTGCTAATTGCCTTTCACTTTGTCAAAGAATTGTTAATGGCTTAATTGAGTAATATACCGATGAAAGATAATTAAACAAAAGTTTTGATACAAATTTATTTAATACTATACTTATAAGTGCGGCCGAGCCGATGCGGCAGAAATCAAACAATCATCAGAGAGGAGAACGACATTGAAATTTGGTTTGTGTATCGGCTAACTATAGTAACTATCAAATTTTTTTTTAAATTATTTTCCACTATTTCAATTTATTGATTTGCCTATCATTATGCCATTATGCGTATCGTCACGTCAGAGTCTTTAAAGTGATGGTTTTGTTCCCCTTTTCTTTCCAATTTAATAAAATGACAGATTATTTACACCACACACACACACACACACCAATTATTAAACCTAAAAATCATCAACGTTGTTATTTTTTTTTTGCGCTTCCATTATTAAAATTGGAGTGTTGATATCAAATGAGAGGTTAAATTATTTTCAAATTATGTTTATATCAATTATATTGAATTTATGCTTGATGTAGTCACACCATATGGCGCCTAAAGCGATTTTCAATGGTGTTATTCAATAGAAATTTAACATTGTGAAGTTAGGATATTTAACTATAACACCCAGAAGGAAAATTCATAAGTCAAAACATAGATTAAACATAAAAAAAACCAATCAATCAAAACAATAACTTAATTTTATTTATTTAAGCTTGTATATGAGAAATTTAATTGTCTTATTACATATTGAAAATGAATTGTTGTTAGTAATTTCCGAATCTAATCTAAAAAAAAAATGATTGCATTGATAAAGGTGTGGAAGTCAAGTAAGCAAAATGGAATATTGGATAGAAGTACGCATGCGCATATTTTATGCCTTCTTACTTATGTCTTCCGAATGACTTATTTGTATTTGTTTTATGTCGAATAAAATTCTCAGATAATATTTTTGATAATTTTACCATAATCTTCTTCATCTTCGGCTTCTTTTTCTTCCGCTTCTTTTTCTTCTGCTTCTTTTTCTACTTCTTCTTTCGTCTGCTTCTTCTTTCGTCTGCTTCTTACTGCTTCTTCTTACTTTTCTTCTTCTTTCTTCTTTTTTTTCCTTCTTCTTTTTTCCTTCTTCTTTTTTTCTTCTTCTTTTCTTCTTCTTTTTCATCTTCTTATGTGGCACTATAACCGATGGTCAATCTTGGCCGCCTCTATGTACTGTAAAATTCTTTAGCATATTCTTCTAAGATAATTAGTAGAAAACTTTGTCGTAAATAGTTCTTTTCCGAATAAATGCCCTAGACTAAACAAAAGAATGTAATATTTTCATAAGTAGTAATTTTTCTCGCATGCTCAAATTTTGTAAGTAAAAAAAAAAAAATAATTTACATGGTGGAAAATATATGCGCTGGTGCAGTCATATTTTGAGCACGCTAAAAAAAATGTGTTTTGGAAAATTTTACCTACATATGAAATGTTGATAACTTTTTAATCTTACGGTTTCGCAATCTGATGAAAATATTTTTATTTTTATTTTTTTAGGAAAACATCTGGCAGTTAGGCATTTCCGTGAATCAAACTAATTATTTGTTACCGGTGCCAATCAACCGATTACTCGAAGAAAGGAGTCTGGCACATTATGGATATATTGTAGAATGGCAAACGAACTGAGTAAAACATTTTGTTCGCCTAAATATTCGTAATTATTGGGGGATTTTAATGCATGTGAACTGGTTGGGTGGTAGGTGGATAAACTCACTATATCAGTACCTTACTTACATACTCTACGTTAAGCATGATATGATTGGATAGTCCTACATAACTATATTTATCAAACTCCTTTAACATTTTCCTTTCATAAATTTACCTCCTAAGTCCTAACTATAACAACAATTGCTTGAATAACATTTTCAAACATACAAATAAAAAAAAATTCTATTAATTTATTATGTGACTAATAAGATGTTGTAAAAACTTCGAAAGGAAATAGTCGAAATAACTAAAGAACACAGCAACAACAAACAACAAAAAAAAACCGACCATAAATGTCAAGATTAGGGGCGACTATCCATTTTCTTAATGCATTCAAATCGAAATTTGTGCGCGTATCGGGATAGAAAAAAAATGTGCAATTTATGCGATTTTGAAATTAAATTTTATCCAGGAAATTTATATGAATTTCGTCAGCAAATAAAGAATAAAAGAAAATATTAATTTTCTTAAAAGAGTTTTATATTTTCTTAGAAGAATTTTTGTTTTTTTTGGGTTGCTCTCCGAGTACACAATTTACGTATGGATTGCGTTTTTTTTTTGCGTGCGTAAAACAAAATTAAGCATCTGCTTATAAACAGGGTGAGTCTTCAGTAGTGTGTATAGACCAAATGTAATAAATATAATTAAGTAATGCAAACGGAGAGAATGGGTCGTCTGCAATTTATCATCAAGTACAAATTTGAAGTACCCAATGTCAAGTGATATACATTTTATTACCATGTGCTGAAAAATATCCAGAGAGTTTTTTTTTTTTATATATAATCTGTGTTGACGGGAGAAAAGGGAGAAGTGCTGGGAATTGTTGTTTTTTTTTTCTCGTTCTATGTACAATAAATTTTCGTTATGGTAATTAGACGGTTTTATCTCATTAGCAAAAAACAAAAAAAAAAACAAAAAAACTAAAAAATTTATTAATTAAGAAATGTATTTTTACTAATTTCTTTAAATTGTTTTTATCCATGGATATTTTATTGTAATAATACGAACAATTACAATCATGATGTACATCTCAATGGCTGGCATTTGACTTGGCACAAATATTGCACATAAATAACAATAAACTAGCAACATATCGCAATGGTTGGCATTTTGCAGGCGATCAAAATCAAATACGGCAGACCACATACGGTGATTATACTTATCCAGCCAAGCAAAACGATGACAATAAAATAGGAAGAAGTAGAAGAAGAAGAAGCCAGTAGGGAAGTGATTTTAGAATTTCTTGAGTTAGAGGATGTTTATCTATCTACATATCTTCTGGTTGTTTGGGATTTACAATCAAATTGGAATGAAAATGGGGGAGGAGTGGTTTGTTCAGTTGTAATCGAAAATAGAAAATAGTTTAATATGCGACAATCATGGATGTTTGGCGAATGGAGTTTAGGAAAGACTGTTTGTATATAGATAGATTACCACCAAAAGCTAAATATTTATGGTGTCAACATATAGAAAAAGTCTAAGTGAAAATATCGCATAAATCAAGAAGTTTTTTTGTTGTTGTTGCTGTTGTTCTGCGTCTTTTCTTTTTAAATGATAAAATGTTTATTACATTGTTATTACATCTTAATGACCACCGTTTAATGCTATTAAATGAAAAATTGAAATTAACACTAAACATATAGTAAGTATGTACTGTACGTGTACATATAGCTAGCTATACGTATATAGTTAGTTAATATGGTGGTTGGCTGAGAGATTCATTCCCATATTGCTATTTTTATCGTACAGAGACATTTGAGATAAACAACAATTTCATGTAGCGCTAATGAAATAATTACTATTAATGGATATTGTGGCAGAAACGGTCTGGTAATGTGTGCAAATTGTAAAATATGAGAAAATATTTTATTGTATTGTTGGAATTTCACAAAATGAACTTCCTATAGATACTCGTGGTGTGGTGTTCTGATGACTTAAGAATTTTGTCTTCTCATGGGCGTATTGTTCTTGATTGCAACGTATGCAATGCATGCGTTTCCCTTAATTAGGATATTTTTTGGTAATTTTTATAGTATTTATGAAGTTGTTCCTTAAATATAACTGCTTTAGAATTACAATTGACTTAACTTAATTAACAAGTATTAAAGCGTAAATTAGAAAAATAGGGCTAATGTCAAGTTAATGGAGAATATCATGTGATGTTTGATTGAAGAATCACACCTGCTTATTAATTTTGTTTGGAATCTACTTTTTCACATCTCCTTTTGTAGAAAAAAATTGTGATTACCGATCTGTTTCTATTGACCAATACATCAATAAAAATGTAAGATAGAATATATCTTCAGTAATTCTATCCTATTATTAAGATATAGCATTTTTCATACCAATTTAAAATATAAGCCGATTCGACCAGTATTTTACGTAAATTTGACCAACAAGTGATAAATAAAAAGACAGTAAATTGAAAGTTAACGCTTCAGTCAGACATTAAAAGTCAAATTTATCCTGGTGTTCAAGAAAGAAAGTATTATAGATTCAACATGAACCATCCATTTAATGACTAAATATTTACCTCAATGTCGAAATAGTTTTTTAAGACATTTTGTAAAGGAAAAATTATAGTAACCATAACGAAATTATTAATAATTAGAGAAATTAAGGTCTTTTTAGCACAAAGTCAGAGTAATCTTTGACCATCAAATGAAGTAAGATTTACTTTGGTACCATGTATGTATGTTCTGATGGTCGGAATTGGAACTGGTTAAAGTAAAAAAATTATTAATTAATTTTTAACAGTTAAAAACAAGTTAAAAATATTCTTACTTAATAAAATCAGAACATCTCATGTATTTGCAATTATATATGTATATATGTACAATTGTACATACATTGTATACATATTTCTTAAACTATTTCGTTTATATCAACATATACATGTATGAGTATACCCTGGTGATATGATTACTATCTGTTCCATGTACATTTTGTAATGTACAACCAGTATGTGTGCAATCGGTTTTCATTCCAGACAAAACTCAACAATTATGTATTCACAGCATGTACGCGAGAACATATTTATATTTATGTATTAGACATAGATGCATATCAGAAACATATAAATTCCTATGGGAAACAAAAGGTTCGCCATACATTAATATTAATTTGATATTTTTGCCATATATAAATTTATTAATTATTTCAAAATGTTATGATTTATGAAATATTTTCTGCTTTTAAAGTTAGATATACATATATGTACATACATAAATAGATTATATGTTTGTATATGTGAAACACTTGTTCTGTTTATTTGCCAATATGAAAAGAAACAATCTTAAGTCGTACATACTTATATATATTTAAATTAGAACGGATATAATACTTTAAGAAATTTTACTTTATACTGACATGAGTTACCACAAACTTAAAATTTATTCCTTTATACAATTCGAAATGCTTAAAATTCCGCTAAGAATCTTATACATAGAGAGAGAGTAAAGTAACCGCACACGCTTTTCCACACAAATGCTACAACTATACGGCTACCGAGGAACGGTTATCGGGGGGAACATCCGACAAATATTAAATAATTTACGAGGGAAAATTTGAAAATGTGTGATTTATATGGAAAATTATTTTAATATAATTTAATATTTATACATGCATGTATGTACATATGTACCGTACATTAGAGTGCATCGATGTTATATAAATTTTATCTGAAAAAATCGTCGTCTCTACGAGTTGTGCGGGAATTTTTTCAGATTACGTTTCCATAATTTAGTAAAAAAATAATTAAGGCGAATAAATAACAATAATCTTAAATAAAAAAAAATATATTCCCTCAAAATTTAAATTATATTCATCTATGCACCCCCTTTTTTACGGCAATGATATTTTAAAGTAGCTATTTGATTACATTTCCAAAACATATTTATTTTTAAAATTCGGTTACGTTACGATTTCACTTTATAATTATTTTTTTTAAATTTTGATAATGTGGACCATCCTTTAAAGTTTTTTAATGGGAGTGGGGGCATGGAGTTTTTTTGAACAAAAATTGTTAGTACATAATTTATCATAATGAATCGTTAGATCTTAACAAAAAAATAACTAACTCGTCCATTCTTATTGTCACATGTCACTCATTTGGTATTTTAAGCCATTGAGACCAATTCAAAATGGCGTCCAATCGAATTACAATTTTTACATATATTTTATACTTTAAAGTCAGTGTTTTTAAAAATTTATTTAATGTTCTACTAATTGGTGGAACATTTTTATTTGTCTTAACTCTTACCGCTATGCAGATTAATTAGAAAAATATCGAAAATTGTCACCCATTTGGCATTCAAAACTATTAAGAAGATTCAAAATGACGTCCAATCGATTTTTTTACAGAAAGTCATCAAAATACAATTTTTCCCTTTTGAAAATCCGAATTCTCTATTTTGTTTTCCGATGCACCCTAATAATTGTGCAAACGAATATGTATAATCTCTCACCAGTCAACCAAGAAGAGTTAATAATCAGTTTTAGCATCTCAAATAATAAGAGTGGATGTGTGCTAAATGCTAGGAACAAAAGGACTTATTCTAAAATTGTGTCCAACCATATAGAGTTGCCAGTTCTTTATCTTAACGATTCATTAAATTTTAATTTTCATTTGTGTTGTGGTGCAGTTCAGTTTTAATTCATTCATGAAGAATAAATGCGAATTGCTTAACGGGAATGGTAATGTTTTGATTGTGCTGGTGTAGTTTAGGTAATTAAAATTTACTTAACTTGATAAGTGTCATAAGGTCATGTATATACTGTGTAGGTGCATATATAATTGTATAAGGAAGAGTGGACTAACTATATATATTGAATTTTAATAACTATTTAAGCTAGTGATGAGCTAAATCAGCCTTGGTCTTGGACATTTTTTAAAACCATAAGACCAAGACCAAGTATCTTCTGCAAAAACAAGACAAAGACGCAATGTGCAAAACTAAGTCCCTGACCCAATTGACAAGACTAAGACTCTTCTACAAAACCAAAACCAAGATTAAGACCAAGACCCAATGTGCAAGACCTAGATCAAGACCAAGACTCTTCTACAAAAACAAGACCAAGACCCAATGTACAAGACTAAAACCCAATGGCCAAGGCCAAGACCAAGACTCTTTAGAAATGTGTTATTTGGTGAAATTTTTAACTGTGTCGGGAATGCAACAAAAAAAAAACGGGCGTTGCTCAAAGATGCATTGCTTACTATATTGAGTTATAACTCAAGTTTGCGTTGGTCTAAAGACTAAAAATCTTGAATGTGGTGGTTGGCAAAATTTGTTAGATCTGCTATAAAAAATGAGCAAAATTTCCACACTCCTTTCTTACCCCCCCTCCATCCAAAACACGGTTTTTGAATATTTAGTACATTACCCAAACTAACTGAAGTTATGTGTGAAGGTTTTAGTAAATTGTCATTTTTGGGAGGTGAAAATGGATAGATTTCTACCATCCCCAGAGGAAAAAGATTAATATCACTTTCTCCACTAGTGGTAGTAGATATCTATCTATTTTCACCTCTGATTACAGTTTGAAGGCTCATTTGAATTACATCCGTTATGTCACCATTTAATCTTATTAGAATTGTGTCTTATGGTGAATTTTACTCTATGTACATAAGAGAATCGTTTATATTCACCATTAATTGTTTTCTTTAAATTATTTCACAGTGAATATTTCACACATTTGTTTAGGTACTCTAATTCTAAATTGTGCCTATACAAAGTCATTGAATTATATGGCAATATTTAAAATCATATAATTTTGTTACAATTTATATTATGTCACAACTGACAACACAACAATTTAATGGATAATTTCTGTGGTGAAAATGATTATTATCCGAAAAGGTATTAATAATAATAATAATAATAATAATAAGTTTACAATTTAACTTCCGTTTCCACTTTGAATCTGTTAATTTCATTTGAAATTTGTGTCATTTTCACATAGCGCAGAGAGATTTATCGTGATTTAACTGCGAACGATGTGCGGCTTTTGTAATAAATGGTCATGGTTTTGTAATCTATGACTATTGACAAATATACAATTTTTAAATTATTAAATTAACAAAATCTCGATATATGTTGGTGAGGTGTTGAAGTCGCATCTATATCGTAGGTAATAAATGATTTTGTGCCATCAGTACATTTATTCCTGTTGTTAAAATTTAATGTCGTAAACAAATTTATATTTCATTATTTTGTAATTGGTGTACTTATGTAAAAATGTAAAATTAAAATATCCCTTGATGGAACTCTTATCCAATTGTCATCGAATTAAATACTGTTTTTTTTACAGTGGCGGTCCGTGAGATTTATTAATCCCATCATCGTTCGACTTTCTTTTTTTTTTAATAACTATTTGCACTAAAAACATAAAGAATGTTTCCGTGAACAAATTTGGTTTAATTTTTTTTTTGTTAACCCTTTCATGTTAAAAATGTATGAACCTTAAATAAATAATTTTTCTAAAAAAAATTTTTTCGACAAAAAAATGCTGCAAATTTAAAATAATATAAAAAAGCCGTCACTGTGTCAATGTACAGAACATAGACTTGTTCAATAATACCATTGAAAGTCGTATCAAAGCTCTAAAACGTAGAATGCGTAACACTCCAGATTCAGAGATGAAATTATATTGAAAATTTTAGCGCTGACGCATGCAGTGATTTATTAATCAGCTAAATGATGATCAAGAATTGACAAACTAAAAAAATAGCTATGGGCCTAAGACTAAACCCTGTAGCACACCTAATATTAAAACAAAGTAAGTCAGTTTTTTTTGATGAGTTGAGAGGTAGATGTAGATGTAGATGATAAATGTCTGAAAAAAAGGCCTTCTTGTCTTCAAATAAATTAAAATTATTCAAAAGTGCCCATCATAAAGGCCAAAAATTATAATTCAAATTACCAACAACAACAAAAAAAACAAAAAAAAACCTCAAAAGTTCATTAAAATTTCCTAAGACAATACTTCTTCGTATACTAAAAATAAGTGAATGTCCCCTCCACACACGAATCCCAACAAAAGCACTGCTTTTATAATAACAATAAGAGCATAACCCAGAGCGACACAAAATCTTACGAAAAGATATAATGTCACCGTAAATGGGGTATGGGTAAGTAGCTCTATTCCAAAACAGATAGAAGATCTGACAGGGCCCGACCATAAATCATTGCAAGTATAGTTATAAAAGCTAACCAAAATTTACCCAACATTTTTCCCTCCCCCCATTCCCTATTTTTATCGTACATACATATATATATATATATATATATGTTTATATACAAGCAAACACCACATCACCACATTTACCGTCAATTCCACTTAGATGAAACGATCCCAAGATATTTCAAATTGTCAATAAACTTCATTATGATGTGAAGTGCTACCAACCATACCGTATGGTAATTTTTGTGTTAATTGCTGCATTAATAAACAATTAATTTTGGAGAGATGATGTAAAAAGTACCATCAACATTATCACTAATTTGCATAATGTTTATTTATTCATTTTAGCATCTGTTCTAGTAGTGGAAAACAGCACAGTAGAGTAGTACATACACAAGCCAGCCAGCCAGCCAGCCAGCTATTGGGTTGATGGAAAATATGGCAGAATTGTGGAAAATTGGCATAATTTAAATGTCACACCGAATTTATCAATTAATTTCGTATTTTTCCAAACGGCACAATTATTTTCAAATATTCCGTCACAAAATTATTTTCGCGATGTCGCGGAAAAATAAATTTTTTTTTACGCAGAGGCGCACCCAACAAACATGACAGAATAGAATATTATAGGGTTTGGGTGCAACATATACTTATAGGATAGCCATACATACATACATACACACTACACATTATTCTATGTACATTGTACATACATACATACATATATACTCTAGCAAATGATTTATTGTCATTTCTGTCACAGCTATCTCTGCTTAAGAAAGCTAAACCCCCTTCCTGTAGTTCCTTCCACATTATATATTAAGGCAAACTACATTATATAGTTATGTATGTATTTGTATATGTATGTGGGTGCTCTTTCATTTATATTTTGGTGTCTCTAGAAGGAACGCATCATTCATGCTAGAAATATTCCAGCATTCGCGTACAGTAACGTATTGAGGATTTAGTGACAATAATCGTTAGTGAGATCATTTTTATAGGCTATGTATAGCAGGTACGAAGCGTAAACATTTTTGAAGACGGAAGAACTTATGGATTTTTTTTAATTTCTAATCAATATCTTTAAGATTATTTCTAGAAGACCATGTGATTTTTCATTTCAATTTTTTCTCCTACTGTCTCTGTTGCGTATGAGCGCCTAATTTTTTTCTAATATAAAGTTATAATTGTCACAAGAATTGTAAATGATCTTGTGTTTTTGGTCTGTTCAACTGAATAGAGTATAAGTGTATGGAAAGAGATGCCAATTAAACCGCTACGTTTCCACAACGGTGTGATTTTAGTGAAGATCTCTATCTCAAATGTTTCCATTGATAAATTTTGTAGATCTTTGGCAATATTTGGAGCGATAATACTTGCTGATCTTTTTCCTACCAGCTATGACCCATGTAAAGGAAAACATTGAAATATTTATTTTTCTTTGCATTTAATTGAAAATTTCTAATTAAACACGATCAATTATTTACAATAATACAACTTTTGTTTTGTTTTTTATTCCTAGGCTCTTTCCATGGATTTTGGAGGAATGTTTTGGACGTAGAGCAGTTTCGTGTCAATACTGTTTCAACAGCTGAACAAAAAAGGTGAGAAAGAATTCTGTAACGAAATAGATTTTCTAAATATTAATTTGAAATTATTTTCCTAGCATCTTCGCTTTTAATGGATTTGATGCTAATCTAGAAAATTGATGGACCGCCAACAAGACTGATGGAACCTCTGAAACATAAAACACTGGACAATTAATGGTGTATGTAGGACATACATAGGTGTCCAGGAATAATAAAAATAAATTGTTAATGAAATGTATTTAAAAGAAAAAATTGATTTGAATAAATGGGAGAAAATTAAAAATTCTTCTTTTGTTTTGCATGAATTTCAGGTAAAGATCTGCAAGAATTAACATTACAGGCAAAGATCAACAAGAATTTATCCCATATCAGTATTTCTTTAAAATGAAGGAATATCAGAAAACTGACAACGCCATTAGAACGGCCATCCATTAAAACCCCCATATACCAATTTTCATGAAAATATCTCGATAAATAAGGATTTTCCAAAATCTGATTTCAAAACGGTACATGCAGCGCCATCTCTGGGTCAAGTTACCTGCTGCTACTTATGAACTCCTGATCCGAGAATGTTTAATTTTTCGTTTTGGACATTTTTTTTCGCCATTT
>JANSTT010019379.1:0-11618 GCA_026745375.1 Platyura marginata
GGTAACAAAACGGCACAATTGTGCTAATTGGTAGATCAAGATAGATCTCGCCACAAAGAAGAAGAAGAAGAAGATGTTGCATAAAAGGAGGTTATCATTTTTGATCCACCGTTAACCCTCATAGGACCCACCATAATAAAATAATTACTATATTAAGTATCCATTTTCTCACAATTCATTCATAAAATTGCAAAAAGGTTTGGGAATGGTAGGGGAAGGGTAGGGGAAGGATGGGGGAAAGGTAAGGGAAGAGTAGGAGAAGGGTAGGGGTAGTGTAGGGGATGGGTAGGGGAAGGAAAGGGTAGGGGAAGGGAAGGGTAGGGAAAGGGTAGGAGAAGGGCAGGGGAAGGGTAGTTTACTATAGATATAGAAGTCCCGTACTTTTTTTGCGGCCTCTTCTATAAACAATTCGAATAACAAAAATGTGACCAAATTGATCGCATTTGGTCTTTATGGTTTCGCCTATCAGATATAAGATCAAACGAATATGTCCAAGCTATAGAAGAGTAGTAAGTATGAATTTATAATACGTATAGAGATACTACAATTAAAATCCTAAGATAAATGTCCTTAAACTTATTAAAATATAATTCTAGTTATAGGTACAGAGGTAGTTATAATATATACAAATACATAAACAATATACTCAAAAGGCATCTTATGAAGAAAAGAAAAAAGCTCTAACGTCCATTTAATAAATGTTCTTAAAAGTTTAGTCAACACAGCTGAACAAATTTAAAACTCAAATTTGCATTTTATTTATTAAATCGCTGTTTCATATATTTTTTAGCAAATACTAACCGGGTCGTTATGAAGAAGAAAAAAAATCCTTCCAAGTGCCTTCGCGTATATTATAAAATATAATTTATTATCTGAGCTGTTTTTAAATGATGAATTAATTTCGCAAAGGGTACATGTTGACTTATTTATTTTGTTTTTTTTTTTTTTTTCTGTAGGAAAAAGTTTAGATTATTTTTTTCTTAAATGTACCTATGCGTTGCCTTCTCTCTCTCAGTGTATTTACAAAACAAAATCTTCATAAATAATTCATATTGCATAATTAATTTATTGAATTACGGATTGGATAATGTTTTAATTATTTTTTTTACTCTCTTTCTTTCTCTTTTTCTTTTATTGTATATATTTTTATTTGACAAAGTCAACGTCTGTGTCAATTTAATTTGAAGAAATATGTGATGTCTGTGTTTGGAATAAGAAAACTTTTTTTTTTATTAAATAAAATTTCAGATCAAAAATTATTTAGTGGAAATATGTTTTTCAAAAAGAAAATACCTATTTCAGTCAATCTCCATTTCTTCGTGAACATAATAAATGTTTCAATTTTCATAGAAAGCGGAATATTAAAATATATTGTACGAGTTCATCGCAATTTTATTTTTCCATTTAAATTTCCACAAAAAAAAAAAAAAAAAATTCAATGGAATATTAATTTAAACATAAATATTGCCTGATTTACAAAATTTATAAATAAAAGCTGTTGTTGTTCATAATTTAGGGTTAAATGGGTCAACTTCTATTTGGTTTAAGTGCTAAAGCAATATTAAGGGGTTATAAATTTTCATAGTTTTTTTTTGCAATCTTTAAATTGGATTAATATCCTACTGGATCTGGATTGTGGCAACTTGATGAAATTGCTCTATAAAAAATTATTTTAGAAAAAAGGACCTGAGTAAAATCTTTGTATCTATTCTTAAATAAATTATTTTATATGGGCACCAAAAGATGGCGTATGCTGATCTAACAACCACATGTAACAACCAAATGTAACTGTGCCACTTGACGTTAACCCATATATACCTACCGTATACACAATGATGGTACACATTTACAACCCATTCTAAATTTTAATTATAATGAAAACAGCACAAAATGACTTAAAATCGAAACACACCGCATTCGCTAACGCAAACCAAAAAATTGGAACGTCACGCAACAAGGAACAAATATGGTAGTTTTTCATCACATTTTCTATCTGAACGTTCGGATAATTCATTAGTTCTTCCAATAACATAGACACCACATCAGTATTGCCGGCACCATTTCAACATCGATAAGTCAATTCTTCAATCTATAGCAAACAACAACAAAACCGGTAGAAATCAATCACTAGAACCGAAATGACGGGCATGTTAGTCTAACAATTGTTGTTGTAACTGAAACCACTTAGTTATCAAGGACATTATTATGTTAACTATTTGTGTTAGAATAGCTAGATGAATCAAAACAGATCGGTAGCAACGCAGCAAGAAAATTCATAAATTGAATTTGACACTGTGAAACACAGTGGATGGTGCTGTGGCAACTCTTATGTCATTGTATGGTGAAATTGGTCATCTTTACTTCGATTGGGGGGAAAAACGTAATTTATGATATCGGAGTTTGGTGTGCTAGGAAGTTAGTTTTGTATAGACAGCTAGCTATACGATTACATAGGAAAATTGTGTTTAGGTGACTTATGTCCCCTTTTAGATTGTTTTTATTTGTTTTTCATTTATTTTTTGCATACCTACTCAAAATTATTTCCAATTGAAAAAATATAATCCATCATA
Source organism: Platyura marginata (assembly GCA_026745375.1). Classification (NCBI taxonomy): domain Eukaryota; kingdom Metazoa; phylum Arthropoda; class Insecta; order Diptera; family Keroplatidae; genus Platyura; species Platyura marginata. Next base: position 2,571 of record JANSTT010019379.1, read on the forward strand.
AAATATTTCCACTCTTTAAAATGCATATCCGATCGACCCGAAAGAAGACGCAACAATATTTAGTTTGATGTCATTAAATGAAAAAAGGTGAAATAATTTTAATTTTAATTTTTTATTTCTATATTTTTTTTTGATTTATGTTAAAACTTTGGTTCATGGGTTCGATTTTCTCTTATGTAGCAAATAATTAATTAATATTAGAAATTGAGGAAACAGAAAATATTTCACACTCTTCAAATTGATGGAACAATTTTTCATTTTTTTCTTTACGATAAGACACATTTTTTATCTCTACTTTATACACCATTTCGACATAGTTAGTACATAAATTTATAATGTCAGTTTATTTTTACATAAATGGTTTACCCCGTTTATTCATACAATTCAATTTAATAAGAATATAAACATTAAATCACTTTTTATCAAGAAAGTTTGACATTTCCATTATGATGTGGATGGAATATAAAAAAAAAAAAAAAATTTATATATTTCCGATAAAACATTGCAAAGACCAATCAAATCCCTATTGTTCAACAACTTATTCCTATTATTTTTTTTTTCTTTCTTTCTTTTTTGGATATAAATGTAGGTATAATGTATAAGAAAGTTTTAGGTTTTTTTTTTTTTTTTGAAAAAAAAAAAAGAAAAAAATGAAAAGGACAGTTGAGTGATATAGGTATCCCATCGGGTGCAAGGAATTCCAGAGATATAATAAAAATGAATCTTTACACTACTTTAGAATATACACAATGTCTATTTTATTTGTTTTAAGATGGATAAAGGATAAGATTCAGTAAAAAAAAAAAAAAAAGAAAGTAAAATAAAAGTAATATATATCTTTGACAAAGGTGTTGAATCTACGGGTATCATGAGATTTGTGTTTTTTGAAAGGGTGCGGTAAGTTAGGGAAATACGCAAAATAACTGACGTATATATTTTATGGTTAAACTGATGATGATTTTGTTGACGTATATATGTAAGGTGGGATTGGTATCTCTCTGCATATAATAAAAAAAAAAAAGAAAAGAAAAGAAAATGTTTTAAGTATATTTATAATGTGTTAGGTCAGTTTATCAAAAATGGATTTATTTTATTTTTTGAAATGTGAATGCCAATAATGATTGATAGATTTTGATTGACCTTTAGAATTTCCATTTTCATCAAAAGAAATGATAAGTGAAAATCACAAGAAATTACTGTTCGTTATTTATACCTATATATACATATATGTATATTTATGTTTATATTGGCTATTGCTATAGAGAATTTTAGGTTGTGGAATGAAAAAGAAAAAAAAAAAAATTATGAAAGTATAAAGTTCATCACGTAATGATGTACCTATATAGATCATAATGTTCTTTTATTGAGTATCTTAATTTTAAATATGATTTTGAGATGTTTATTAACCTTCAAACCAGCACGTTAAAAAACATCGTTGTGCCGCACCTGGGGTGTGCTTACACCCCAAAATGTATTATGTATTGTTGTTATGTTATTAACTTTTTTATTATGCTATTTTATTCAAAATTATATAAAAACAGAAAATAAACATTTATTACAATATAAACTTCGATGTAAAGAATTATCCAACTTCAGTTTCCGAAGTTTTTTTTAAAAAAAACACAAATTTATCTTCTTCAAGGATTCTTAATAATAAAGATGGAATTTTGAAACTTTGTATGTTTATATGATTTTAAATTTCCAGCATTTTTTGACAAATAAAATTTTTGAAAAAAGTTAACCCTTTAAGGTCCATACATTTTGAACATAATAGGGTTAAACAAAAAAAAGTTTAAATTCAACTAAATTTGTTCAGGGAGATATTCTTTATGTTATTAGAGCATTAATACATTTTTAAAAGTTAACCCTTTGAAGGCACCGTTTGGACCTTAAAGGGTTAACTTTTTTTAAAAACTAAAAATTTACTATCGCATTTACAATTGAATTTTGCCAATGGTGAGTGTCTATTGTCTAATTAACACCCCACGTGCTGGTTTGAAGGTTAATTAAAATCATCAGACCATTTTACAGTAGGTGGCCAAAAAATTGCACGCACGTAGAACAAAACAGAAAATTCTTATATTCATAAATATAAGCGAATTGAAGTTTTTTTTAAATTTGTTTATTATAAAACATAAATACTACTATAAAAAAATTAATATTTTGTTAACCTTCCCTCTTAAGGCACGCGGACATTGAATGCCGGTATCGCTTTTACTTATTGCTTATGCTTATTCCCGACAATCAGCAGTAAAAATATCACCCCATGTATTCTTATTGTGTTTCACATAACAAACGCTTATACTTGTTGCTGGTTACTGCTTGCCAGCGTCAACCAACTTACATGAATATTTTTTATATTACGGCTCGTAGGTGCGCGCCGGTGACTTATTTTGACATTCGATCATTTTTGTTTGTGAAAAATGGAAGAAATAGTTGATATTGAAAAAATGATTTCTTTAATTTGCCAAAGACCTGCTCGTTATTTAGTTAAAAGACGTTTGAAGCAACATTGTCTAACAAGAAAAATTCGTCTTCACTTGAAATAATTCTACTAGTACTACTACTACTACTACTTATAGACTGATGTAAGCTTTAACAGGGATGAGTTACGGGTGATAAGCAATATAAGCAACAAGTACAACGTGACCGTACCCTTAGACTTAATCACATCTAAAAATAATTTACTTATGGAATTTCTCATAGTTATATGTAAAGAGTGCGTCTAATTCCAATTCATTGTTCACCTACAGTACATATACTAATACTAAATTTAAAAAATAAAATAACTTACCAACCAAAATTATTTTTGTCGTCCTATTCGAAAAGAAAAAAAAATTAAAATTTTATTCAAAATAAATACTAAACAAGGATAATGACAATATTAATTCCTAACGAATTGGAAGTAATAGATTTCTAGAATTTCAGAGGTGCTTAAAATTCAAATTGATTAGTCAATTAAGTTCAGCTATGGAATATTATAAATCTGTCTTACTTATGAATGTATTAGAAATCCATTAGACTAATATTATAATAATTACATCCTGATTTGTTATAAAAACGAAATTAGAAGGATAGTTAAATCACATTCACTTAGCATTACATCTAGAATTAAAATGGTTCAGAAAACTAAAATCTGAGAGAGTGTTTTACTAAAAGTTTTCATATAATTTAAAACTTTTATAAGAAAATTAATCCTTTCTTCCTTTCCAAACTATAATAAACAATCTTAAAATTTATATTAAAACTTTGCTATGAATTGTGCAAATAAATAACACTGCGAAAACTTCTTAAGATGTTGTTTTGTCTGTATTTTATATATATATATATAAATAACTAGTAAAAAATGTAATTGACGACAGATAAATTGGTCGTTCATTAGTGTGTCTGTCTTTACCAGAGACAAATTATCTTAAGTCTTATGTAATAAGGAAAATATTCTTACTGTATGCTATAATTTTTTTCTATATACATAAAAGATAATTAAATTAATTTAATAAAAATCTAAGGTTCTGTGCTAGCACTTACTAGGAATTGATTGTCTGAATGTCTGTGTATGTTTTAGGAAAACCAATTAAGTACCGAAAGACGGAATACAACAACGATTTAGATTGAGCTTTATTTCTTCTGTTCCATAAGTTTTGTCAATCATTCATTTTACTTCGTTAGCTTGAAATTGGGTTGTTTGCACCATTCATAGTTAGAAAAAAGTACAATAAAAATGTGAAATTATATAGAAAATACGACACATTAACATTAAAAATATTAATAATGTCTCGCTAGAAGTGGAAATATTTCTTAATGTAGACAAGTATAAATAATTGGTTTTTTTTTTCTTTCTTTCGAAATAATGAAATTATGTCTTTCTGACAAATAGCACGTAAAACACCTCTCGTCTCCTCTCATTCTAAGAGACAGCAGCTTAATGAAATGGCACCGGTTGTATGAAAAATTAATGCTGAACCATAAACAGTTTCGTTTTACAATTTTTCGACAGGAGCTTCGGTATTTGTGTGGAATTGTATTGGAATATTTTCGCCATTTTGTTTTTGTAATTATAGATTTATTGATAGTAGTGCAATTAGTATAAAATTAAGGGGGAACAATTTAGCAACGTGCACAGATCGTAAGAAAATATAAAATAGAGATTCAACATTCTTGCTGGTGAGAACCTACCACTCACCAGTGTCATTTTCTTCTAATATAATTTTTTATGATTATATTTTAAAAAATGGCATCCATAGCCTAATACACTTAAATAAATAAAAAATGAACAATTTTGAATAATCTACGCATTATTTGCTAATTTATATGAAGTGATATCCTATGAATAAAATATGAGTAAACTATAAAATAAATTTAAAATAGCTCATGCTGCATATACTATCGGCAAAAAGCCTCCCCAAAATGGAAGAAAAGACGACATTATATATTTTAAATATCCTACATGAGTTATTCCCTGGATTTTTTTTCTTCCCCCTTTTTTTCTACTTGTTTAATTTAATTTGAGATTTATTTTATTGTGAAATAAAGAAAAAAATTTATGTTTAAAAATCGAAGAAAAAAAAAACCTCAACCAAGGCAAATCATGTAATTTATGGTATGCATAATATTGAGCATACAATTTATTTTCCATATACCACGTAAGCTTTTTTCGGTTCCGCATTTACATCTTGAGGTAATGGGTGTGGCGTGGCGTCTATGTGTCTTGCGGAGCACAAAAAAAAAAAAAAAAAGAAAAAGAAAAAAAAGCCTAACAAATTTACGGCACATATAAAAAAATCATAAATTTTCGTGTTTATCGCTTTCGTTATGGAATTTTCTAAATGAATAGACATTAATTTATATTGTTTGTAATATCGGAAAAAGTTAAATTGGCATCCGAAATCTTATTGATTTTCATCGGTAAGTAGGTACTTATGTGAAATTTGATTTTATCGCTTACAAAGCATCGAACAATCTATTTAACGAACCTGTAATTCCACTCCAGTAGAGAAATCAATTTGCTTATTATAGAGAAAGAAGAAAAAAAATTCTTCGATTGTTATTTTTATTATATTTTTTAAACCCTAACCCTATACAAAAAAAAAACCCCTACACCAAATAATATTTGTAACGAAGATCATATTTCAATTATAATATCATTTTTTTTTCCTTTGGTAAATAGATATTTATTAACGAATCGTTATGAAATAATGCTCAATCGGGAAATTCCAATAAATCAACATTAAATGAAGAAATGCTATAGAATTATGTAGATATGTATATAACTTCACGGTTTTATATATAGATACATATAACCAAAGGCATCGTTTCTATTTAATAGTTTTGTTCCAAATATATTGACGTAAACAATATAATCCATACGGCGAAACATAATGGTTTTCCCTTTTTACTGATATTAATTGACTCGAAAGCCATGAGCTACAATGTGGTCACAATACGGAATAACGAAATTTTGTATATATATATATATATATATGTGGGGGTTATAGGTTTGATTGTCTAAATGGGATATATTTGCGAGCCTAGGAACAATTATAGCTTTCCAGGAAACCTCAGAATAGCAATTAGAAATTGCATTATTGTGTTTGGTTAAATCTGCTGAGCACTACATAAAAGATATTGTTACCAAAATATACCAAAGACCATAAGACCCCATATAGCAATTATTTCGTTTTTCTCTACTGTCTCAAAAAGTTCAATCAATTTTAACAAAACCTATTTAATTAAAATAGTAACATTTAGGTACATTCGATTATCGTATTCGAAACTAATTGAATGGAGAAAAAAAAATAATCGAAAATATAGAAGACAGTAATGTGATGTTTGACATATTTTTTACTTTAAATCTAGAAAAAATGTAATTTATTACTGGGACCCGGTTATTTAGCCACTAAAAACTAGAAAATAATCACCCAAAATTAAAATATGAAAAATGGACAACCAAAAATATATCCAAAAAATAGATAAAAATAGAATTAGAAATAAAAGCCTAACTAGAGGGTGGTTAAAAAAAGATGTGCCGCAACTAAGAATGAAATTTTTGAAGTAAAACATCATTTTTCGCTTCTCAAGTTTGTGACCACCTTACCCTAACATTAAAAATTCGTCATTTTAGTACCTAATGTTTGAGTTATCTTAATCTTTGTGTGGACAGCATATCTACACTCCTTTGTCGGACAATTGGCTCACCAGTGAGCCGCATTTCTTTCCATAAATTTTGTATAGGGGACTCAATTTTTATGACACATTTTCCAGTATATAGGTGAAAAACTTGTTCTGCACGTGAAAAACGATGGCCAAAAATATATTTATACCACATAAAACAATTTTTTTATCACCAAAATCACTAGCACAAACACCTCAATACGGTACTTACTTTGCATGTTGACGTAGAGTCAATAAGTTATTTTTAGATAAATTCATATTCGCAATCATTTCTATTGCACGTCTGTTCACAAACTGTCCAAACGACATGCAACAAAATGCATGCTTGGGGGGCCGTGGCAAAAGTTTCTTGACAAAAACGTGTGTCGCAAAAATTGAGTTCTCCATACAAAATGTATGGAACAAATGGTGGCTCACCGGTGAGCCAAATGTCCGACAAAGGGGGGTAATGTAATTTACGGCCTATTTGCTGGCATTTCCAATACCTCTAAAAATGTTAGATTTAGGAGATGTCACCGACACCCAATTTGATAACTTTAAAGATATGGCTCCTAGGCCAATTGAAACACATGAAAACTCACCGGTGAGCCAAGTGTCCGTGTAATTTAAAGGTTAAGTAAGTTTTGTAGAATTTTTTTAAGATAAACTTAAAAATATAGTTAAATAGCAAAATAGAAGAAAAAATCTTTATTTTGAAAAGAGAATCGAACATTGTCAGAACTAAAATAAAAGAGGCTCCAATAACAATTTGTCGATTGTCTAATAATCCAATATCTAATAATAATTATCATCATCGATCCATATTAAATTAATAAACATCATTCCAAGAACCAATAATATACATCTGACACTGGGCGATGATGTAGGATTATAAGAATAATAAACAATTAAGATTATAATCCGCACAAATCCACATCCAAACCTATACTCCGCACATTCAACCCCACACAGCCATTCAATTAGTTAAGGCAATTTAATGATTCGATTCGATTTAAAAAAGAATTTTTGTAATTATTTTTAGGCACGGTATGTCAATAGGATTAACTAAACTTAATGTGTAAACAACACTGTAAACAATTCATTGTTCTGCGGAAAAAATTGTCACTTGATGAGTAACATAGAAAATCGGTAAATTTCGAAATACATTTGTTAGGCATTTGTTTGGCAATTAATTACAATTAAAATCTTTAATCGAAGCAATCAATCTCACATTTATTTATTTAATTGAAAATTGATTAATTTTAGGGGTAGTTGGGAGCATTTTTAAAATCAAATAAACTACATGTCCTGTTAATTATTCTCATAGGTCTCCTGTCACTCCTTTTGAGACCAATTTTGGACTCAATCTAAGTACCTATTTACATGGAATGGAATAGAAAAAAAAAACATTTAATAGGTTTTAATAACATTTAACTGTGTTTATAAAGATGGTGGGCTACTGATAATCCACTGAAATCGGTTTCAATAAAGGAAACAACAATAACTTAGTAAGAGCATTTTTTTGTTTTTTTTTTTACCTTCGTCACTGTCGCCGTTAGTTGTCCTTAAGCTTCACCAATGACTTATTTAGACCCTAATCGAATTATGTAACATGTATAATGTTGTAGAAAAAATATATTACCTTACAATGGATGGTTTCTTATTGTTCACTCAATTAGCTAATTCATTTTTATTTTTTGATAAAGAAGAGAGAAAAAAACTCAATTTTTGGTTCTAAATACGGTAAAGGTACATAAATCTAAGCTATACCAGCCGATTAAATAGCAAAACATTTTTAAAAGCATAACATTTTCTTATACTCTATTTCTAAGTATATATATATATATATATCAGTATATAAATCCATCACACTCGCTGGTAGATTTTATTTCTATGTGACTAAAAGCCACATTGAAGTAGTCAATGAGAAAACCTTTATGAAACCAATGTAGTGAATTCAACGAACTTGAGGGTTTTTTTTTTTTTTTTTTTTTTTTTTCTTGTTAAACGAGATTGCTTTCATTAGATCCTTGCCGGAGGCACATCGATGATGGCTTCACCATATATAAAGTGCTGTTTGCACGTTTCTACCTAAGTGTATTCTGATAAAAAGAGTACGAAAAATGAAAGCTTAAGGTTTTGGATATGAGATGGAATAACATCTTCAGGTATAATACATTATTATGTTGTTGTCCTTAAGCTAATCTGAAAATGGAATTTTCAGTTCAAAAGAAAAATTCGTTTTTATGAAGTGTTTGAATGATCTCTAGATTGAAAATTTGAATCCATTAACTCTATAAACTATACAAATACATATGCATATACATTTTTAGATAATATAAACGAATGTATATAGCATTGGCGTACAGAAGGGACGTTCTAGTCGTTCATACCTTTAATAATTTATTAAAAATAAATAAAAATGATCTACCGTAATTCCTAAAAATTGGCACAATCTATGCAGGTTCTACATTTTATAAGAACCATCTGTATAGTAAAACAATTTTAAACAGGCTACTCACTCACCTCATACAAAATAAGCAATATTCTCCTCTTACGGTTTTATTTTCGTTCTTTTTTGTGACAGGAACAATATATTCTAAATAAAAATATTAGCAATGTGATAAAAATATTGTTAAGAAATATCACACATACAAATATGGTTCTGTTTTAAAGTAGAACGTTCTGCGTTATAGAAGATCTGTATGTCGATTTTGCGTATTTTTTAGCAGGAATACAATCTGCTTAATATATACGCACATCAAATAATGTTTTGTGGTATTAGTTTTTGTAATGGTATTTTAGCAGAAAAGAAAGTGTATTTTGACCTATTGATATCAAAGACTCAATCCAAATTCTATATTTTTTAAAGAAATTGTGAAAGATTAAACACACTCA
>JANSTT010019380.1:0-11613 GCA_026745375.1 Platyura marginata
TACCTAAGTTTTCCACACCCGCCACATTTCAATTTCTCAAAAAAAAAAACGTCCATACATTGAAAATGCACCCTAACCGGCATATCAGATGCTAGGCCGGATGAAATTCAGGACAAATCAACGAACATAACCTAATATGCAATTTAGATATCCACAAAAAATATTTCTATAAACTATAATCCAGAAAAAACTATCTAGGTCTAGGTACTTACCCATGACTTGAACACGACAAATAGCGCAAGTATCACATTCGACGTCCCAACTCCACATAGCCACAGCATTCCATTTTTTCAATGTAAACATTTTTTCTGGTTTTGATGAATCACTTTCAAATTTGTCGCAGGAACTATCATTTTCTTCGGTCATTGTATCTGTGTTTTAAACAATAAAAACGGTTAATTTCATAATTTTTATTATTATTATTGTAAGTGCTATATAAGTATAGTAGTAATGTATAAGGTTTGGGGACCTGGATATATAGCATGTGATGGTTTTACTTACCGAATTCAAGTACTCAAGGACCAACAACGAATATTATTTTGGATTAACTAATACGGATTACGGATAACAATTTTCACTAATTTTTAATTAAAAAACTTTAAAAAAAAACTCAGAAAATCATTTATTTTATTTTGACAACAATAATGTCCACACCGATAAAACGTTCTTCTTACTCTAACGTAGGTACATTTCCAATCCATATAAATATTGCTCTCTAAATTTTACAGTCAATTTGTAAATCGCCGTCTAATTTGGAGCAAATTTCAATGTTACCGAAATATTCGGAATGAATGAAGCAAAAATTTTACCATTCAACCGTTGAAAAATTCGTTGTGGGGGTTTGAAAATTTTTAAAAATCCAGGAATTACTGTAAGTAACTAGAAAACTCAAGATAGAGATACACTCTCTCCCTCTCCAAATATGTATAGACAATGAATCTAATTTTCTGCAAACACTACAAATAGTCCACTTACGAAGCCGTATCCTCTTTTACTTTTTAAACTCCCCTACAATGAAATGAACGGATCTCTCCATCAAAAAATATTCCTTTTCGTATATCAATTGGATTTCTAAACTTGTCCAGAATTGTGCCAGCGTTTCCATATGGCAACGTGCAAATCAACTAAATAAATGAAATCGTAAGCCATGTGGCAACGACTCCTCCTATACGCATGTTCAGTTCAGTTTAGTTCAGTCTCATATCGTTGACCAATCTTTCTACAGTTCGTCTACATCTTGCACCCAAAAAAAACCAAAGATACAAGATTTTAAAACAAAAGTTCTAGAACAATTCAGGTTAACGTTAGACAATCCCTAACGAATACTTCAGAGCGGGAAAAAATGAAAAACCGAACCACCGAAAATAGCTGAGCAGAGAAACTTCAGGTCTTGTGCTGAACAAGATTCGAAGAGTAAAATGATAACCTATGATTGGTACTAGCTAGAACTTATACATCATTTGAGGCGGATCTAGACGTTTTAAAAAGTTACTGAAATAACATGGAGGTTTCTTGGGCATCACTTACTATAACATACAATAAAATATATAATTACATCTTTAGGGGAGGGGGGTTAAGAAATTGTACAAATCATTCCTAACGATGAATATTTCAAGGGACTAATTTGGCAATCAGCTTTTATTGCATGATTATAATTGCAAATCAAATATAGAAAATCGAAATTTTTGTTTGTCTTTAATTTAATGTGGATCAGTCACATAGAGTACTGCGAGTACATTACGTCCATCATTAACATATTTGAAGTTGAGTGGAGAAGAGAATATAAAAATTGTGAAGATGATAAAACATCAACTAACCATTATGTTCTTAATTAACTGTGTATTTTTGTCACCATCAGCACAAATTCCCAACAGTAACTTGGCCATATCAGTTAGAAGTCTATTGAATGAAATCAAAATTCCCATTAGAATCACAGCTCTAGTTTGTTGGGATTCAAGTGAATTATTTGAAGAAAAGTAAAAAAAAAAATTATTAATTACTGAAGTTTACAGATTTTTCATATTCGTTTTATCGAGAATTTAACAATTTGAAGGCCAAGGAATTTGAACGTGACTACCAATTGGCCATATTCACAGATGATATTCGATTTTTTCCCTTTGTTATTGACGAACATCATCAACTTATCATTATGGACATTCAATGTAGAAATTCTACAATTCTGTTGAACCAGGTGAAGTTCACCGTTCTACATCCATAATTGAGATGAATAATCGGTTTTTCAATCAATAGCTTACAACACGAGGATTGGAGTCCAATTACAAATGGATTATAGTTAACACCTGGGAACAAGTAAGATATGGTGATTCTCCTTGCGGTTTAACTGTAAAATCGAAATTTCATCTCACTAAGTCATCAGGATTAGAATCAAGAAAAAATATTTCTTCAAAAAAAAAGATCATTTCTCAATGTCGTCCATATTTTGGAGAAAATATCTTAAAACTGTCTCGGTTTCTAGTGATTCCTGTAGTGATCAAGAAGCCTTACGTAATCGTTTTCGAACATACTACAATTTCTCGGGACGTCTCTACGATGATCTGTTCCACCAAATTCCTGGTAGATAACGACACAATTACGACAGTTCACAGCTCCTCCTGTAAAATGAGATCTTGGCATTGGATTGTCTCGGCCTTCCGGATTTCTTATGGCATTTTAGCTTCAAATGTCTTTTACTCTATCTTCGGGAAATTGTTCCATATATGAAATATGGATAAAATGTCAATTTGATACTTGCCGAATAGGTTGTGTCTGTAGATTAAATAATTTGTTGTTCCAATCTTAATTAAATTTGGTGGGTGTAGACGACCATCCAATATTCCAACGCCTTTGCCTAAATTTGTTCATCTATTGTGACCCCTACATTGCTATGACTTAACAACAGGAACTTTTGTTTGTCACCAACCCAAAATCGGTCTCTATCTCGTAATAATAACGTCGATGTTATCAGTTCTCATTATCACGTCGGGGTCACCAATTGTGGAGTTAATGATTAAAATAAAACCTTCTTTATGTGTAATCCATTAGTGTAGAGCGTAACACTACATTCGCTACAAGCGGTTACGTCATTTTTTAGCTAGCAGTTTTCTCGTTCCTATAGTTCTATTGGTGTCACACGAACAAGGGACATAATTTCCAAATATTCCCTCATATCTTGATTTACAAGGTCAATCGGGTATCAAAGTCCTCTTTATTCTGTCGCCCAACGTACCACATCAAATTAAAATAATTATTATAGAATACCGACATCACTGATGATGTCTTAAGGATTTTCAACCAATTACCAGTTCTACCTAGAAGTGAGGTTTACTATCTATTCAGAAATCTAGAGAACATCACTATTGTCAAACAGAGTAAGATAATCTTCTTGCTTCTTCTTGTTTATTGCACAAAATTAATTCTCTTTTCGTTCCGTTGTTGCAGTTTACCGAACGAAAATGTCGCTGCCTATAAACATCGAACATTTTGGCCATTTTGCTGACAACATTTGTAGTGATTGTCAATCGAAACAGAGTGCCGTATCTCGGCGTCGAAGTCTTGAACGAATTCCACTGAAAGCGTCTATGGTGATAACTAACAATGATACATTGAATCATTTAACGGATTACAGGTAAGACCAGAATCTGAATCAGAATATTCTGGTGCAGAAATTGTGTTCATTGATAGTAAGTCTGGACTCCCAATAATTATTGATCTCTAACTTAATTGTTAAAAGTCTGGAACTGTAACAGGAGATGAAACTATCAGGTCTATTTCAGTACCAATCCAGGCTCATTTATCAGAATTATGTGTGGCAACAGTTGATCCATCTGTCGTCTCTGTATAAAGATGATCTTCCCCAGACATCAAGTGGCATCCGGAGTGGCAATACGAAGCGTTTTGCGTAACTTGTAGGTTGGTCCAGTGTATTTTCGAGATTTAAGGCGTACCAGATTGATGCGGCATAGTTCAGCCGATTGTTTTGTAGAATGTAATCATCGTCTCCTTGTTCTTGCCCTTGCCTTTGCTCCAATCACTTCCTCAGTAGGCCAAGACACGTATAAGGAAGTATTAAAAACAATACACAGAATCAGTCCAGGAAACCTTGGCTATCCAGAAACCGAACAAGGAACTTGAAACCCAGAAAAGCAGACATTTCTGAAGACAAATTAGACCTATCTAGGAATACGAGAACTGTACGCTTGCCCAATTACGCTCTGGGTATTGCGAAATGCTTAACAACTATCTAAATAGGTTAGATTCAGACATTAACGACGCTTGCAACGAAATGTAACGACATACAACGACAGCCCACATAACACGGCGCATCTACATATTTAGATAAACTCAGCTTCCCACTCAATTAACGGTGGAACATCTTTGGACAAACCCGATGGCGGTGGCTTTCTTACTTGGCCTGTTTTCTGGCCTCACTTTTTTGGCCAAGTTTTTTTTTATCTATAACGCACCATTCTATACGCATCTGACACGAATTCTACTAACATGTAGCCGAAGAATTTATCGATTAAAAAAGTTCCTCAACAATCTTCAGATATTCAAAGAAATTTTAAATTCACAGATCAAAACACATCGACACTATCACAAAGGTCAACTATATCCTGACCAATCACTTGATTGACTTTGTAAATGGAACCGTTTCCTATTCGATCGTTAATTCCTGGGGATATTATGACAACGAAACCGGCCAATGGAGTGGTATGATCGGTCAATTGGCAAGAAATGAAGCCGATATAGGTGCATCGCCGTTATTCGTTACGCCCAATCGTGTTGGCATCATTGAATATATTGCTATGACGTCACGAACCGGTTCCAAATTTATATTTCGTTCACCGAAATTGTCCTATACCGATAATGTTTTTTTGCTGCCATTCGATCGTACACTTTGGGCTTGTCTGGCATTATTGTCATTGGTGACGGTCATCTTTCTGAAAATAGCAACAATGGCCGAATGGAAATGTCCCCTAGCAGATGTGGTTAGTAAAATTGCCCTCCGTACGATAAATTGGCCGGATTCAATAAAAACTTGTTTTGTTTCTTTTCTCTCGTTAGAACCTAAGTGATTCGAGTCGACTCAAATCATCTGTGGCTGATGCATTCCTATTGGTGTTTGGTGCAACGTGTCAACAAGGATCAGCCGTTGCGCCCCGTAGTACAACAGGCCGTGCCATAACGATTGTTATTTTTACAAATTTTATGTTTTTGTACACAAGTTATTCGGCCAATATTGTCGCTCTGCTGCAGTCGCCATCAACCAAAATTAAAACACTTGAAGATTTGCTAAAGTCACGGCTAAAATTTGGTGTCGACGATACGGTATTTAATCACTACTACTTTTCGGTGAGTTTATTCCACCACCACCCGCCCCCCCAGTTACATTATGCTATAAGATTTTAATCAGTGAATATTCAAAGCATGCCACAGAACCGATACGCAAAGCAATTTATGAAGAGAAAATTTTACAAAAAGATGGTTCGGCGAATTTTCTCGATATAAACGAAGGTATTCGACGTTTACGACAAGTAATTTATGTTTGCTAAATCCCTCTAATCCTAAATGATTTTTTTTTTTTTTTTATTATTATTAAAAGGGACTTTATGCATTTCATGTTGAACCCGGCGTTGGATACAAACTAATTGGTGAAACATTCTTTGAAGAGGAAAAATGTGGACTGCAGGAAATTAAATATTTTGAAGTTATCGATCCATGGTATGCAATCCATAAGAATTCATCGTACAAGGAACACTTTACTGTTGGGTAAATTGAGAGATGATCTATTTACGAAGAGAGTTTGGGAAGTTTTAGTTCTGCTTGCACAAAAAAAAAATTGCCAACAACGTAGGCAAAAATCAATCAATCTCGAGAGTTGCTCGAGGATGATTTTTCCTGTGGTCGATCAAATGAAGCAGAAATTAAAGATCCAGAGTTTTTGGAAAATCTGCCCGGTTGATCAATCAAAATAATTGAGGGCCAATGAGTTCTAGACATACTAGACGGATCTGACCGGAACTAATGGTGCAATGACGAATATTCTCCAGATATGGCCTTCCTAGAGACCATTTCCCATTGCTAAACTTAAGTTGAATGATAACATGACAAGCTTCTTTGAAAAGGCCAACAGAGCAGAGTAGTTTCTCAAAGAATTGGCGGTTTTTTTATTGTGTACTGAAATTCACGTAGAAACTTAAAACTTTTCCTTCCCCTAAGGGTTTTAATTAATAAATAATTTTGTTTTTTTGTTTGTTTTTCCACCTCAGTATGATGCGAATTAATGAACATGGTCTACAAGATCGAGAAAATACTCGATTATACACAAGAAAACCAAAATGTACCAGCGCCGGTGGACATTTCGTTACGGCAAGTTTAATCGATACTGAACCAGCAATACTGGTCCTGGTGTGGGGTATCGGTTTTGGTATAGTGGCACTTTTAATTGAAATACTCCTTAAACGCATTACTACTTCAGGAAATCATCTTGAATATATTAACTAAAGTTACTTTGTCGGCTTGTAAATGAATAAGAAAAATATTTAATTATTTCCTACATTTATGTTATATGTATATAGCTAAATTACCATAAAATTAATTAACCTCTGAACAATTACCTAGTATGATGTAGCAATCTTTTTCAATGGGGCTTCCAAATATTTTGCTAATGCAGCTGATTTCTGTTTTAACAGTCCCAAACCAACAGTTTCCTTAGCATACAAACATAGCAGTAAATTGGATACCTGACAAACAAACGAAAAAAACCAATAAATTGGATAAATATGGTAAGACTTCCGAACCTGTGTAATTGCAACATGTCCATTCTCACATTGAAGCAGAACAAACTGTAATTTATCATCTCTGAATGCATTTTGGCCATGTTTTTCATAAGCGGACCAAACATTACTGGCAATTGCTGACGTTACCCTTGCATCCCTATCTCCATAGCCAGAATATGCAAGCAAAGCACCTTCGTGATTTAGGAGCCTTAAACAAAAGAACAATTAAGTAAACGCAGATAATTTCTGATTATTGTCATGTGTACAGTGTATTTTCAACACCACCGGTGTTTGCTTGGCTTAAGACTTGTGTTAGCGCTTTTGGTTTTAGCATTTTAAATATCAAATTTTTAAAGAAAAACACAAAAACGACAAATTTCTTTCATAAAATTTATTTATATTCATTCACCATCGCCATCATCATTTGACATTAGTAATGCCAACACACAGTTTTTTACTAGCGAAAATGAAACAGTGCTGTCGTTTTAAGTTTTTGAGTTTTTTTTAGGGTAAGTAAAGGTAAAAATTGGATGGTAAGTATCATGGTAGTATCGTAGTTTAAAAGTTGAAGAAAAGTAGGTAGTTATATATTATAATTATAACTAACTTTGGGACGGAGTTTGTAACAAACATTTTTTTTACACCATTGTCTTTCTCGTGATATTCTAAGCCAAAATATTCATGTCTGTCCGTCCATTCCACCTAAACTGTTGAAACGTCCCTTACGTCTGTTTTAAACGTCCCTTTATATTGAATAATATGAATTACATAACATTGGAAGGACCGGAAAGTAATCAAATATTTTTTGCAATTTTTAAAAATATTTGTTATATTATGATGAGTCTAGCTTATCCGACAATTCCTGCATAGTGTGACGTCGATCAGCCCTAAATAAATCATCATTTGGCTCAGTTGGGCTTACGGAACGTTGACCGTCAGTCAAAAATCACCACAAGCAAACTTTTTAAACCAACGTTGGCATTTGTTGATCTTCAAAACATCACCCTATGTTGCACAAATGTTTTTATTAGCCTCAAGTTGCATTCGGTCCTTGTCGAAACAGAAACTCATACAATTTCTTAGATTAGTTTCATCAACTTCTTTGGTCTATTTTAACATAAAATATTTAACAGCACTTGAAAGAGTATAAAAATTGCTAAAGATTACAAAAAACCGCAATATGTTATTACGGACCGTTTGCGAGATATCTGGAACGAAAGTATAACTTTAAAAATAATTGATTACTTTCCGGTCCCCCGATACGATGTTTGATGAAATAATTGTTCTAAAACTAAATTCTTCAACATGAATTATTAATAATAATAGAAAACAAGACAATTATCAAAAAATATTACTTCATTATTTTTTTTATCATTTTGGTTAGAAAATACCTAATTAAGTTTTGTGCGATTAACTTCTTTCTTTTTTAACAAAAAGGAGCACATCGTTATTTTTAAGAAATGTTTAAAATGTTTTTTTTCTGCATTAATTTAATTATAAGTAATATATAAGAGATCAAAAAATATATTTTTCTAAATTTCTAAATTTGTTTTTTGATCAAATTCTAATTTCAAATTCCAGTTTGTTGCTCAAATGGTAATAAGGGCGATCTAATTTTTTTTTTAAAAAAAATCTAACATTTGTTTCCCGTTGAGACAAAAAACTTAAATTTGGTGGAAAATTGTGATAAATTGTCTGACAATATCAATATTTACGATGGGAGCACTCATGGATTTAGATGATTTCTTGTCGCAATGATATTTTTTTGTGCTGGGTTCTTTTAGAGATGTATGTCGATCATTTAGGCGACAAACCAATTCTTGTTCTTCTAGAATAAAATATATACGTAAATATGAATTTGCAGTCTAGATAATTTAGAATAAAATCAAGGTCTTAAAAACTGGCGCGACAATATAAATCTGTCATCGAAATCGAAAAACATAGTTATGGCAACGTTGAAAAAAGAAAAAAACAAACGATTCTTAACGGTCTGTGTTTATTTGCTGTAGTGTAAACGTAAACGAGACACATTTCTATATTTAGGAAATAGATCTATGGTTATTGTATTATTTTCGGAATAATCTAGCAAATCTTTAATTTTTACTGTTGGCAATAATAAATTCAGGCTTGCTTGCAACATTTTCTCAATTAACTCTGTTTTGACAAGACTTTGACGTTTGACGATATAATAATGACTTTTTATTAACTGGGTAGGCAAAATGACGGATTAAAAAGGGAAAACGAAAGATTTAAACGTTAATATTTAATTGAAAAGATTAACATACAGCATTTTAAAAATGTATAAAAATTGCTACAACATTCTATCCACATTTGGCACAATACTAAAGAACTTTCCTAAAACCGGCACATCACATCGCGTTCTGTTCAAATCCTATGCTTCACTTCCTACACTACAAACGAGCATAGCCGCAGAACCGAACACCAACAATGATCTCGCCACTGTTGAGGATCGAGAACGTACACGGAAAGTTCTTCAGCTAGAAGTTAGTGTTCTGCGGCAAGAAGGACGCAAAGCACCAGATCCAGATTTGCTCAAGGAACACCATTGGGATCATTTGTTAAATTTGAAAAGTAAATCTGCTCGTATTAAATACTATCAGTTTATGTGGACAATCGAGAAGAAAAAGGAAAATCTTCAGGTATTAGATCTTTGTTTTTTAATAAATAATTGGGGTTTAATTAATTTGATTATTTTTAGATTAAAAAAGAGGAGAATAGATTAACAGTTGAGGAAAGGAGAGAAAAATTTAGGGAAGAAAATGCCGAAAATGATCATATTATCTATTCGTTGAATAAAACAACAATGTTCCTGCGAATTTATGATACTACAATGAATTTTTGGCACAATAATAAGTAAGTGTCAGACACATGAAGAGACCCCCCCCCCTGTTGTGCCAGAACTCTTTAGGTCTTTAAAACCCTTTATTTTTTACATGTCTGTAAAATTAGCTTTCGTGAACTATTGCCACTTAATCAATATCGGAGATCTCTGTCTCAATACAAATGTGAACCTAAAGATTCTTCAAAATCTAAAAAAAACTGATCATTCCGAGTTTACATCTCATTTGGTTAAAGTGAGAGATTGCTGATATATTTTCCAATCCATAAAATCGCCGAATATACAAACTTTTGTTGTATTAACAAACCCTATGCGCATGCGTAAATTCGCTAAATTCTTTAACGAAAAAATATCTCTTCTAGATTAACCCGAGCAATGCAATTTGGACAAAAGCTAATTTTGGACTGTTCATACGATGATCATATGACAACCCGAGAATCAACGAACGCCGCCAAACAGCTGATGCTTTGTTTTGCCGAAAATCGTCTACACGATCAACCGTTCGATTTATATTTCTGCAATGCCAATCTGAGCGCACCCACTATGCAGTATCTGCACCGACACATACCGACCATGATGGAACCATGGTTTCCGCTTAATGTCCATGCGTGCAGTTACCTCGATTTATTTCCGAAAGAAAGTCTCGTCTATTTGACGCCACACTGCAAAAACGATTTGAACGTATTCGATCATGACAAAATTTATATTGTCGGAGCAATGGTTGATAAGGTGAACAATGAGCCCCTGTCATTGGCTAAGGCTAAGAAACTCGGCCTTAAAATGGCCCGTCTTCCATTGGACCGATATTTGCAATGGGGCGCCGGATCAGGAAAATCGTTGACTCTCAACCAAATGACCAGCATATTGTTGGATGCAAAGGTAACTGGTGATTGGAATAAAGCCCTGAGTCATGTGCCTAAACGGAAGGTCGTTGACGACTATTATCCCGTCAAAGAAACGAAGTCATGGACAAGGAATGCGGACAAATTAAAGTTAAATTTTGATTCGTCGAGATTTGGAGGTCGTCCTAGTCAATTTGATCCGAACAATCGAAGTAAAAATCGTATAGTGAATAGGAACTGGAGTGAAGAACCTAATGTTAAGAATACAAAATAATTTGTGGAAAGATCAGATAGGAAGTTTTTATTTAAAAAAAAAAAAAATTGGCTAACGGTCAGATACAAGTCCTCCAAGGATTGGTTAGGTAATTTTGCATCCTGGTTCCTATTAACTGCTAATTTAAGACGATTTGGGATTTAGACGGCTGCCTCTTCCGTCCTTTTTATAAATCTCACTTCCCGTACTAAACCGTCGTAAATATAATAGGAACCCGGATTTATTAGAGAAGATTACCTTCCTTTCCTAGTGCCTAGAGTTCTGATGGTTCTGTATTCTGCACTTTTACGAAAAAAATAACAAAAATCGTTTTTTTTTCCAACTTATTTCCGAAATGTCTTCTAGAACTCCTAAACCAACCTTTAGACTTAGACTTTACGAACCTGTAATAGGTCCGAATCTACCAGACATTCTGTTTCTGGAAGGTAATTTAGCAAGCTCATTATGTAAGATTGGTCTTTAGGATTTAGTAAAAACAGTCGTTTGATTCCCACTTCAAAATCTTTGTGACGACACCTTAAACCCACCTAGGAACCAAAATATTTTTTGATGAATACACAATGTCTTCATGATCTGGACTATATTATTTGAATCTGATACAGAATTGTTGGAATGATCTTTGAATCTACAAGAAAACACTCAATTTTTGGTCTTACTTTAATAACTTTAATTTCGTCTCCTTCTGACTCTAGATATTCGCCATGCATTGGCCTCTTCATATTTATTGTACAGTGGTTCGAGTCTTTGATTTTTCTTGAATTTGCTCAATTTCGTCGGATCGGAAAATCGGAAAAATGATGAAGCAAATTCGACCAACCACTTTGGATCAATTGTTGTCACCTCTCGCATATATTCTTT
>JANSTT010019381.1:0-11612 GCA_026745375.1 Platyura marginata
TGTAAATAATAAACAAGTACTCATACGGGTATATTATAATCGGCGTAGCCAATTTTTCCTTCTTTACTGGTTTTTAACCATGAAATGAATAATCTGATCCAGTTTCTTTGTGAATCCATTACAATTAAATTGTAATAATATTAAAAGTTGTTTGTATATTTTGATTAGGGGCATTTACAGTTTTAGATGTCACTGTGGGGCCTTCCGAAAATAAACCCCCTTTTTTATTAGTAACCAATGGGTACGCCTACCATATACTTACTGGTAAGCGTACATATACTGCTATACTTAAGAGGTTTTTTATTTTCATAAATCTGTAAGTTTTTGCTTCCACATACTAAAAAATAAGTGGAAGCTTTGGTTTCACTTTTATTTTTCAAAAATTTAATTTCAAAATTTTTGTGAAATGTTCACGCTTTAAACATTTTTAAACAGTAAGACTACAATACAAATTTTGGACGCGTTGAGTTAGTGACTTGAAATTTTGGCAGCGTTGCTTGGGGGAAGGGTGGGAAAAAGGGGGAAATAGTGAAGTAAAGTGGGGGAGGGTAGGTAAGTGGGGAAAGGGTGAGAAAAAGTGGGGGGTAGTATGGGGGGAAGGGTGGGAAAAAGTGAAAAAGTTGGGAAAGAGTGGGGAAAAGTGGTGAAAGGGTAGAGAAGTGGGAGAAAGGTAGGGAAAAGTGGAAGAATTGTTGGTAAGAGTAGGGGAATGGTGGAGAACGTTGGGAAAAGGTTTGAAAAATGAAGGGTAGGGTAGTTTAGTATGGAAGCCCCGTAGCTTTATTTAGCAGCCTTTTTTTAAAATAATATTTAAGGTCTCTTTTTCAACATAAAAAAAATTTTATAAAAAAAAATTAAGCAAATAATTAATTTTTTGTATTTCTTTGAATATGAACATATATCCCGATACAAAATTTGTGATGCTCCTTTATCCGCGAATTTATGTCTCTATTCCGCGGTATATATTGAATATACGTATTATTTCGAATACAAGCAATTCACACCCGAAGAACGTGGAATTACTGCTTACTGCTTATTTGGCCGGTTTGTTGTTTTAATGCAGCGTAAATTTCGTCGTCGATTCGAACTGGCCGACCAGATCGTCAAATCTGATGGCGCTAGACTTCTTCCTTTGGGGCTTTTTGAAATCTCGTTTACCCCAACAAACCACAAACCTTGCAAGTCTTGAAAGCCAACATTGATGAAGGAATCACAAATTTGGAAAAAGATGTTTTGCGAGCATTCATTCAAAATGCTGTAAAACGAGCAAATTTTGGGCATCCTCACCCCTCCGCCACCTTAAAAATCAACAAAGGGCTAATTTACCCACTGCCTGTCATCCAATCAAGATGAAACAAAAATAAATAGCCACCATATGTACAGAAACTCTCATAAATGATCGTGAGATAGAGAGAGAGAGAGAGAGACAGACAGAGAGAGAGAAATAAAACTCATTTTTAACGAAATAAAAAAATTCCTCAAAATCGAATATTTCATTCACTTTATTACGAAATTTACGATCAAACTATCAAGTCGGTCAAATTTGTTTTTATCTTTTATATATACATATAAAAAAAAATTGTGACATTTGAATGGTTGAAAATATTAATTGGACAAGAATTTGTTCTTGTGAAAATTACTTACGTACAACAATACACTAAAACCAGATGATACAAACGAAGTGCGCATGGAAGTTTCCAAAGTTAGGTAAATTCAATAATTTCTTGGCGTGGCCGGGGTCGACGCAATTGAAAATGCGCGAGACACCTGTTAACCATCTATATTCTGATAGAAATTTTAACAAGAGTATATCGATACATAGATGACTATATGTTGTGTCTATCCTATTCATTTATGGTAGCATTTCACAATGACACTGTCTGATAGTTGTAAATGATAGATTTGTCTCGTTTTCTCTAAATTACAAGGAATAAGATTCTAAATTTAATAATATTACATATCGGTAATATGTTGTGGAATATGATTAAATGAATTAAAGCGGTTTCGTACGTACATTTGATGAGAATAAGTAGCGTTGACAATTTATAGATACAGTTTGGTTAGTAGAGTAATATTAATTTATCCATACTTAACAAATAACTAACCGTTATTTTTTTTTTGACATACGACCATGCTCCGTATTTATATTGAAATAGGTGTTCCTTAAGCCTGCAATGATCTGTCAGGAATTCCGTCAGCCTGTTTTTGTTAATTTTTATACTAGCCTCATACCTCTTTCGGTATTAATTCCCGAGTTGTATTTTGAATTACCTTAGCTTAGGAAGTTCACTCCATTGCTTGGCTCTTCTTCTTCCTTTTTCAGTTCTCCTCGGATTGTATTTGTACCGATCCCACAGCTCATCCGCCCTTTCGTTTGCCAATTAATTCGTTGAGTTTATTTAAACATTTCTGGACTATCCTGGAGCTGATGATGAATGAGCTCAGCGCCTTGATGGCAGCCTGGCTATATGACAGAATTGCAATGCTTTGCCTCTGATCTTCCTATCGAGGTTTAATTGAGCACACCTCTCAGTTGGATGCACTTCTGCCTGAAATATACTTGAGTAAGCTCCCATGAGTTCGTAGTATATGGTTCTTGGCCCGTATCTCCCGCTTCCGTTCCAGGTATTTTTTGCTAGGTTCCTGCACACCATTAGTGCTCGAGTAGATTTTTTTGCCTACCTCCTCCGCGTGTCTATTCTAGTGGAGTTTGTTATCCAGTATTATTCCCAGATATTTCATCGCCTTCTCGTGGTCAATTACTTCCCTATTCAGTCTAATTGGGTGCATGTTTGCCAGGTTTCTTTTCCTGGTAAATGGAACAATTGTGGTTTTGCTTGTGTGAAGCTTTAGTCCCACTAATTGGCACCATTTTTGTGTAATGTTGAGGCCTCTCTGCACAATGTCGCAGAGTTTCCTCAAATTTTGCTTTGGCTACGATAACAACATCGTCAGCATATCTTTGGCTTATAATACTCTGGGTGCTCAGCTCCTCCAGGAGATCATCTACCACCAGGCTCCATATTAGCGGCGATAGCATGCCCTCTTGTGGGTAGCCTCTGGTGGTGTTTACTCGGATAGTATCTTATCTTACTTGAGTTTCTGCTGTTCTGGTGTTAAGGATATCACACATCGATCTTGATGTTGTGCCATCCACCTTCCTCCTTTCTAAAGCCCTTTTGACTGCCTCATGTGAGGTGTTGTCAAATGCCCCTTCGATATCTATAAACGGATCGTAATGGTCGTTTCTTTCGAGTTCAGGGCTGCTCTTATGTTACTACACAGCTGATATATTGCGGTTTCTGTTGATCTGCCCTCTGTACACATCGTCTAACATAAACGATGTCAGACTAATTGGTCTGTAGGACTTAGGGTGCTTGTTGTTTTTTTCCCACCTTCGGGATAAAGATCACCTTTGCCTTTCTCTATATCTTCGGTATGTACCCGAGTGCCATGCTACTTCTAAATATTCTTACCAGGTATGTTGTTAGTCACCCTATCGCTTTCTGTAGGAAAGCTGGGATGATTCCATCTATTCATGGTGATTTAAACGTTTGGAAAGAGTTTAATGCTCAGGCTGTCCGTTGTTCGGTGCAGATAGTTAGCGTCCTCGTCCAGTCCACTCGTTGGGGGTAACTGTGCCCCTCTGTGCCTTTAGCTTCACTATTTAGTGTGCTGCCGGGAAAGTGGGTTTTCAAGAGAAGAAAAGCCTTTTGCTCTTCATTCTCTGTAAAGCTTCCATCCGGTTTTCGATCTTGTTCATTGCCACTACCTTATGTATTTTGGCCGCCGTCGTAGTATCTGTTATGGTTTCGTAGAACGTCCTGTAGTTCCTCCATTTTTCCTTATTTTCATGTTATAGGTGATGAGCACCTCTGTGTACCTTTGCCAATTTCCGTCCCGCTTAGCTTTATTGAAAAGCCTGCGTGTTTCCAGTTTAGATAGATAGATCTCTGCTCCACTATGGAGCGTCCTTCTGCTTCCTTGCGGTTCTTAAGGGGCAACTCCCTTCGTATGCCTTTATAATTGAGTTATTCAATTCTTCTACAGCAACTTTAAGTGGTGTTTGGCCAGTCTTTTTACCTCAGTTTGCTCTAGGTTGCTTTTCAAATTGGTGTTAAACATTTTAAAGTTTGTGATTTTTGGATTTCTCGAAGGGGTATTCTTCTCTTGTATACCTTCTAGGTAAAACAGTATAATCCTGTGATCTGACATGGAGGGCTCATTTGAGACTCTCCATTTTTTTTAGACTTTTCATAACGTTTGGGCTGCCGAACGTGATGTCTAATACTTCTTCCCTGGCTCTAGTAACAAAGGTGGGTGTTGTCCCCACATTTCCTATTTTCTTATATTAAATACTCGTATCCGTGCTGCCCCATATCTCGTTGTGTGCATTTGCGTCACATCCTATGATTAGTGGCATTTTCTTCCTTCTGTAGTGTTCTATAAGTTCCCGTACTTCCACAGGTGGTATTGGACTGCTGTCCCCGACTTTTTGGCTTTTCGGCTTCATTGGCTCTGCGTTGCCCGTGTACCGAGACCCTTCCAAAGCGGTAGCATAGGGAGTAGTCCTGGCTCACAATAACATCACGTGATTTCACGTCGATGCCGATTGTGAGGACAATGCCTTGGCCTTCCACACGTTGGTTGAGGATCTTCCATTCCTTCGTGTTGAGACCCTCATTCTGGTCCTCTATGAGCGCCAGCACTTTCTCCGGTTCACTGTCCGTAGTTCTTGGGAAGAAGATGTTTACGACGTGAGGTGTCGGGATGTCTTTCTCCGCCCTCGTCTCCAAATCTACTCCTTTCTATGACTTTAGAAGAGATATTCTCTCCTTAAACCATCCTGTCGTTTCTGTGTTTTCGCAGTAGATCAGAAGCATACCCAGTCCCTCAAACTTTGGCTTCAGTTGCCAACCGTGGGACATTTCCTTTACAATGGTTTCCTCTAGTGCGACTTAGTCCTCTGCACTGAGGATGGCCTTAGGGTATGCTTTTGGCAGTACTGCGACACTTGTGACTGGTGTCGTCTTCTTCAGGCTAAGACATAGTTCCTCTACCCTTGGCTTTTTATTTTCTGCTTCGTCTTGAGGGGTGGTGGATCCCCTTCCTCTTTTCTCCGGTAATTCTTTTTGGGTGGTCGCTTCTCCAGTGTTTTTCTTTTCTTTCTGAGGATGACGTTTTTCTTGTTTTAGCCTTGATACCCTTGATGAAGGGTTTAAAATCAAGTAAGTACGCACTCTTCATAGCTCAATGTAAAGAGAAAAAACGTTCGGCTATATTGGCCAGAAAGGAATTAAATATAAACCTTTATTCTCGTTACAGCACAAATAATCAAGTAGTGGTGGCATGTGAGGTTGAGAAAGATGGGCGCTTTCTGCTCATAGCATCAACCTACCTGGACCACGAAAGAGAAACACCGCCAGACGAACTCCAATTACTAGTGGAAGCAGCGAAAATCCAAAAGCTCAACCTAGTGATTGAAAGTGACGCAAACGCACACCACAGACTCCCAACACGCGTATATGAAGGGTAGGTCCACTGACACAGCTCTGCATGAAGTTGTAGCAGTGATTGAAAAATCCCTTCATTACAAAGAATATACACTGGGCATTTCTCTGGATATAGAAGGAGCCTTCAATAATGTTACTAAAGAATCAATAATGGAAGCACTTGTAACAACAGGAGTAAATGGACCAGTTAGAGGGTGGATTGAATCCCTACTGGAAAATAGACAAATCTCCTTAGAATGGGGAAGAGCGTCGATAAAAAGGATAGCAAATCGGGGCACCCCACAGGGAGGCGTACTCTCACCCCTCCTGTGGGTACTGGTCCTAAATGAGATACTGAAATCGCTTAAAGGAGTAGAAGTGAAAGTTGTGGCTTATGCCGATGACGTAGTACTACTAACATCTGGTAAGTTAGTTGACATAATCTATAAAGAGCACTCAGAAAATTATGTAAATGGGCAGGAACCAAAGGACTCAATGTAAACCCATTGAAGACCGAAATGGTTCTGTTCAGCAGGAAAAATCGAATACCAGACATCAGAAAACCAACGGTAAATGGTCTGAGTCTGGAACTGAAACCACAAACAAAATACCTCGGGGTCGTACTAGACAGAAAGCTGTCATGGAAACCCAACCTGGAAGTGAGAACAGCGACGCGGACAATACACAGACTGAAGCTAGCACAATTAGTGCGAACCTTAGGTTATGGGCATGGTACCATCGATGCGAACTTGACCACGAAGACCGACTACATACTACCCCGCAGAATTTTTTCCAGAAACTTCCAAGTCAGCATTCAAGACAGGGGATTCTGGGAAGAAAGACCGGGTGACCCCGAAGGTGAGATTAACATCTACACTGATGGCTCTAAAACTGAGGAAGGAGTAGGGGCAGCGGTGTATTGCCGCGAATTAGATCTACACTCCTCATACCGACTTCCAAATAACTGTAGCGTATTCCAAGCGGAAATGCTAGCCATCCATAAGGCAGCAGAGCTAGCGGAAGAAAGACTTACAAACGGCATGACCGTTAATATTTACGTTGATAGTCAGGCGGCAATCAAAGCGCTGGAAACTAGCGAATTCAAAGCAAAATCGGTCCTTGAATGTTTCCGAGCAATGCAGTCTTTAAGCACTAATAGAAGAGTGAAGCGCGCAGTGGGTATCGGGACATAAGGAAATACCAGGAAATGAGGCCGCAGACTCATTTGCTAAAAGAGGGGCGACCTTGGACGTGCAAGACGCGGAAACCATATTGGCTCCAATACGCGTCGACGTCAAAGCACTTCAGAATCGTATGCTTAACCTCGAAAAAGAAAGGTGGGACAGGCTGAATTCCTGTAGAACCACAAAAGCCATGTGGGGTAACTACGACCTGAAGAAAACAAAAAACTTACTCAAACTTAGTAGAACACAGTGTAGAACGGCAGTAGGCATCTACACTGGTCGCTGTCTCATGGGAGAGCACGCATGCAGGATCGGTCTGATAACGACTGACCTGTGTAGACACTGCCAAGAAACAAAAGAAACACTAGAGCACCTCCTCTGTTCCTGCCCTGCCCTCGCGAGGGCGTCACACAGAACTTTAGGATACTACTTCCTACACAACCTGAAAGCAGCCTCGACATGTAACATGAGGAGCCTCATAAGATTCGCAGCA
The DNA here is from genome assembly GCA_026745375.1 of Platyura marginata. Lineage (NCBI taxonomy): Eukaryota > Metazoa > Arthropoda > Insecta > Diptera > Keroplatidae > Platyura > Platyura marginata. The sequence goes on from JANSTT010019381.1 coordinate 7,170, forward strand.
GAAAAAGGTGCACTCGAATGCGAGGAGCACAATTCTCAAACCGCAACCGTAGTAAGGGCGACTTAAGCAACTTCAAGTGGTCACGCTATGGACCTAAATTGGTCTCTGCTAGGCGCAAGGTCGCCACCACTACTAACTAACTAACTAGCCTTGATACTGACCTAAATGGTCTCCCACTGCTAGACTTTTCTCTCTGATCTCTCCGACGGAATGAATTTTTATATCCGTATGATATTAATCAAGGGTATTATAACTTTGGTATGGAGTTTGTAACGCCCCTTAATACTCATCGTAGAAAAAAAATTTCAACACCATTATCTTTCTCGTCAAATTTTAAGTCGAAATATGCATGTCCGTCCGCCCGTCCGCCCGTCTGTCCGTTTGTCTGTTTGTCCGTCTATCCGTCTGTCCGTGATCAAGATTTCGCCCAAACGGCTGAAGCTAGAAAGTTGAAATTTTAACAGTTTATTATGTAGTCCTAGAGTAAGTTCTCTATTTTTTTTGGAGCAAATCGGACAAACAATAGGCAAGGCTGTGGTACAGTGTGCACCTAATTATGATATAAATCATTTATTTACTCGAAAGGTAGGAATATAACAACAATTATGGAGAATCAAAAATGAAGATTTCATTCAGTCTAAAAAGTTCCACGAAATATTGTTATGGCGCTGCAATCAATTTTATGTCATTTCCAGGGTTTTTAATCATTTGTATTCAATTTACCCAATTATATTTATTGTACAGACAAAATAGAAATAATAAATAAATAATAAACAAATACTCATATGGGTATATTATAATGGCGTTATTATTTTCCACACAAAACTTATAGCCATCTAGCGGCTATAATTCAACACATTGAGCGTCTATATTATGCGTCTTTTTTTTCTTTTATTATCCCTCACAAATCTCCATCATTAGATTTTTTGAAATCACCGTTCAATTAATTTTGCCATATAAGGTATGCCAAATTTCAAAATTAAAACTTAAAAAATAAATATCTTTTGATTTATTGATGTTGTTCGGGGAAGGTAATTTTTCATGTTAAAGGAGTCCGGCATCCATCCGAAAAAAATATGCCGTTCAATTATTATGTTTACAAATTTTTAATTTTGGGTAAGAACGGTTTTTTCGAAAATTTCATTTCAAAGATTTTTTAAAAATCGGACGATCGATGATGGGAAAAAGTGTAAGAAGGGTTGGGAAGAGTGAAAGTGAAAGGTGAAAAACTTTGGGGAATGGTTTGAAAAATGAAGAGAAGGGTTTACTTACCAACCTTTTTATTGCAGTTTTACGATTAAAAATGTCCAAAACGTGGACATTTCACAAAAATTTCGATTTTAAATTTTTGAAAAATTAAAGTGAAACCAATGCTTCCACTTATTTTTTAGTGTGTGGAAGCAAAAAGCAAAAAGCTAAAAGCAAAGCGGGCGACTCATTTCCATCATCGGAATCGTTTTTCTTTTCTATTTTTATTTTGTATTTGGCTTTTGAAGCAATTCCGACATTGTTTTGAGGTGTTATAGAAATCAATGGATGGATATTTCAATTTACATTTGACGATAAGAATCGCCTTCAATTTTTCTACATTTAATCGAGTTTTGTCTGACGTCTGAAACTTTACAAAAGTGAAATTTTGGAATATTTTTTTTCCTCAGTATTTTGAGGAAAAAAGCAGTACGCAGTATTTAGGTCCAAAAAACAGTATAATACTACGAAAAACAGTATAGATATGAGCGTTAACCATACCATTAATTTTGTTCAGATTTTTAAGGTTTTTCGGATACTGTTATAGTTAAAATTTAATAAATTTAATCTAAAAATTCAACTCTACCAATCTGTCAATAAAGAAATTCAGACATTAATTGTGGAATGTTAATTGAGAACGGTAAAATTTTATGATATATTTCCTGTATCGAAGGAACTTCCCTTGGTGCCAAATTAAAAAAAAAACGGCGGACATTTTTTATAACCAACCCTATATGATGCATTAACCTACGCTACGCAAATATCAATACAATCATCTTTTTTACACACAACCCAATTGAATGTTGAATATGACCATTTCTATTTCATATAAAATCATTTCATCCAGTATTTTTTCGTACATAATTCTTCTTCTGTTCTCACATACATATGTACATTGTACATATGTGTGCTGCATTCATCGTATACCCATCAACCAAACATTCGGGTAGATTAAAATATTATGTTGGGCTCTATGATGGCTCTTGGGTTCCTCTGTTCTCAAAATTGAAAGGGAGTAGGGCAACAAAAATAACATTCTTTTCGACTCTTACTTATTATATGATATATGCAATGCTTGATATAATAAAAGAGGAGCGAAAATATTATGTGCATACTCGTGTGTCTCATGTAATAAATGTAGTCCGATCCGACAGCACATAGGGAGCACCACTGAACAATTTTCGATTTCATTAAAATTTCTCAATATTGTTGGTGCCATTGCGCTTAGGTTTTTCGTAGAGTTCAGTTGGGTTTATTGTGTTTACCATATACTCTCTATATAGAAACGGTCGTTTGTTAAGTTCTCTTCTATATAATAAGTAAAATTATTCAATAAAGGAAATACTTAATATACAATATTGCAAATTATTAAACTACAAACAATATACATAGTGTGAATTATATAGTCTACAAACAAAACAGTACACTTATAAAGTTTAAATAACAACAAAAAAGTTTTAGTGCAACTAACAGAACAGAACAAGAAGAAAAAAAAACGTTTTTTTTATTCATTGGTGAGTCATAGCAGATTTGCAATATTTGAACAAGTTGAACTGTCTCTAGTAGAGGAATTGATGATTCTTGGGTAATATCGTTAGTCATCCGTAAACATTTAATAATTTTTTTAATAACAATTATCACCTCACATTATAGTAAATCATTTTTTGGTAATATTTTTCGATTATTCCATAAAATTAAAGGATTACAATAAAGTGTATGGTGCGTCTGTTACCATATGGAAAGGAATCTTTTTTCCTTTGTTCCGGCGACAAAATGCCGGAAATTTTTTTTTTCTGACTGATTTGTTCGATAATTTGTGTATACTTAATTGAAATTGATTTTTTTTTGTACAGTAAATAGCTTTTGTTGGTTTTGTTTGTATGCATTGTAAATTACCCAAAAAAAAAATATTTTACCCATTTTGTACCTAATTCCCTCTAGTATGCTAATGTACTTTGGAATAGATTTAAAATTAATTTTTTTTCTCTATATTATGTGTACATAATTATATTCTTTGCGTCTATTCTGAAGTCTTATCTACATATCATGTCTGAATGGGATTTTTTTTAATAACATTACATATAAAAATTATAATTAATGCATCTCTTAGAAAATATTTTTGTTTTATTTTATTTCTATAAAACATTTGTGGATAAAAGATAAAAAAAATTAGGTCGGAAATGCGTTTTAAAAAATGTTACACTTGGACTGAATTGAATGGAATACATATTCTGTTTGTTATAATTTATTTATATACCTATTTCATGATACAGATAAATATAGAACAAGTTCAACGGTGAATTCATTAAATTATTATTATGTTGAGATATATCTGTGCTCTTTGAACTTGGGAATAAGTACCTGCTTTTACATGCTAACCGGTGATTTCATGGTCAAAGAGTACACTCTCATTATAATATGGAAGATCCAACAATTTTTGTTTTGTTTAATGCCCCACCCAATTTGTATATGCAGTAGTATCTACGTACATATGTATGTATAAGAGTCATGGTCTATTTTACTTATCTTTTATTTTAAGGACAATTATACAAATTTGTTGTACGGTTTTATTAGTTTATAGTTTAGAATAAATTTTTTGTAATTATATTTTATGTCAAAAAAATATTTTTTCTTTCTACTTTAATATTATACAGTGGTGGTAGGGTTGCCCACCTTTAATAAAACTATTTTATTTTCACTCTTTTTGTTATTACTTTCGATAGTACCATGATTCGTGATTTTAGTACCATGATTTATGATAATATGTATAAAAGTAAAATTAGAAAGCCTAAAAGGGGAGCGGCTTTTGAAGAAGCTTAATTCGGATAAAGGACAACTCTTGATAAATCAATATGTTTCTTTGTCTTACACCGGTGTCTTGTCTTAAACAGGTTTTGATTTGATAATTGTATAATTATTTTTAATTTGTGCGAAATTTATTTTTGATTTGTTTTTTTATGTACATTATACATACGCTGTACTATACTGGAATAACTGTATTCAGTATTGAATAATAAATTATAACACACCTACATATGAAAATGTATCGGCGTCAATTCGATTTTTTCCAAATTTGTCTACATAAATTTGGAAAAAATCGAATTGACAGTATATATGGGTATGTATGTATGTATGTATGTATGTATGTATGTATGTATGTATGTATGTATGTATGTATGTATGTATGTATGTATG
>JANSTT010019382.1:0-11612 GCA_026745375.1 Platyura marginata
ATATAAATCTATGAAGGTTTATCTTCTACTCTACAACTCTACATCTACTCTAAGCTTGACTAAGTATAAAATAAAATTATTTTATAATGATATCACATAGTCAATAAGGCACCAGAATAACGTTTATACATTTAAGTCAAATGAATTGGTTGAGTGCATATTTATTGTTGTTATCATTAGATTGGGTTATTCACTAAAAACTCTTAACCCTACACTGCATGAATTTCTGTATTTCATTAAAATAATTATATTTTAATGGCAAAAGACAAATTAATAAACAGGGAAAATTAATTAAAAAAAATCTAAAAGCATCTGGGTCGGAAATAAGTACCTGTGATACATAAAATGTTATGGCCTTTATCTATTGAACTTAACCCTACACTGCATGAATTTCTATATTTCATTAAAAAAAATTATATTCTAACAGAAAAAGGCAAATTAAAACAGGGAAAATTAATTAAAAAAAATCTAAAAGCATCTGGGTGGGAAGTGTGTATCGCCTATAATATGATAATGTGATAATGATGATCGAAATGTCGATTAAACAAAGATTTACACCCACTCATACGATCGTTAAAAAAAAAATACCCAAAAATAAAATATTATGTCCATTATTTATTGAAGGGCACCTAAAAAAATACAAAGACGACTCGTACAGTAGTTGAATTGTTGTTCTATTTCGAAGAACTTAATAGGGAATGTGTTAAATTTTATTTGGCTAAAAATAATTATTCGTTATACTAGATTTGACAGAAAATAAAAAGTGTATCACCAGTGATACGCCATGCAGTGTAGGGTTAACTATGTATTTAGGTATAATATGCAGATAGGAGGGGACCATTTTGAAATTAGAAGTTTAACCTTTAAACTGGCACGTGGGGTGTTTGCACACCCCAGAGGTTCTATTTTTCGAATCATTTTGAAACTGTTAGCTATCTTAAATTGTTTTCACACATGGTCAAATGGCAAATGGCACGTCTTTTAAATAAAAATTTATCAAAATCGGTTCAGCGGTATAAGAGTAATTATAGGTCAAAGTTGAAAATGGAAAATTTCCAGCATTTATCAATTTTTTGAAAAAGTAATCCCTTTAAAATCCATACATTTTGAATATGAATGGGTTTTTTTTAACGTGCTGCTTTGAAGGCTAAGCAACTTCTTATTCTTATACAAATTGATAATTTTGAATTTTTTTTTTATAATAATTTTGATATTATAATAATTTCGATATAATTTCGATATAATTCTTGATTAATTATATTCACTAAATCTACTTCAAAATCACGAAATAATTACTGTACTATTTCCAAATTAGGTTCACCCTGTACAGTTTCCCTTATCTATTTAGAAAACTTATTACTCGTTTACTATTATTTTAATGTTGAAAAATAACTAACAAAGTTATACACGACTATACAGGATGGGTATAGTGGTTGAACCAACCTGCAGATTCTGCGAAAAACTGCTAGAAACAGCCGAGCATTTACTCTGTGACTGCCCAGCCGTATCGGGAACGAGACAAAAGACGTTTGGAAGCCATTTGGCGAACTAGTCGGAAATCTGCGACGCATCTTGGTCAACTATCCTAAAGATCTTCTAGCACAGTAGACGGAGGGCATGTCAGAATGCGCGGGATATCGAATAGGCCCACCAATGAAGGCCTAAGGATTTTCGGACGCTCTAGAGCGCCGCCCTCTCACAATATCCACTACTCAATTTAATGTTAAAAAATAATCAGTAAAGTTTCAACCATGGATCAATACAGATTGACTTAATCGGCGCATTCAAATCGAAACAATTAATTTAGAGCGAAATCGCAGCATCATTCATATACAAAAAGGGAATTTAAGAGATTTTTTAACATTACGCAATTACGCATGTTCCTTTGTCAGACTTTTTCTTATGGGTATACACAAACTTTTCAGGTGTTAAAAAACAATATTGTGCACGAAATAAGCATCAGCACTATCTGCTGAAATGTTACATAATGTTAATGGAAAATACTGTCAAAAGAGCAACAATTTAAGATCGGGCGATAGGTAGTTTTTTGGCCGATATAATTTTTCACAATTACATAGTGTAAAAAAACTTAAAGGTGTGTTAATATAATTTTGAAATTTATTAAATATGATTTTGGTTTTATTGTGTAGATTGTATGAGCGAAGAAAATAGGAAAGGGATTTTTCGACCACCCCGTATATATAGAAAAATGCCATTTACAATAGGGAAATATTTAATTTATATACTTAATTAAGCTGACAAATTAATTAAAATGATTGTACAAATTTTATTAGATTTTTAATTTATAGACATAATCTGCACACACAATTTATAATGTTTTATTTTATATTCCCATTTTGAGGGAAAATTCGTTATAGTTACGTATACTATGCAGTACCTATACAATATCATACATACATATACATATTATATACGTGTATACTGCATATGTATATTGTGTGAATGCGGATTCATCAGCTGCGGAGATAATCCCGATTGTTATTTAGACTTTATCTAAGTAATAATTATTTTAAATATTATATCTCAAACATCATCACTAGAAAATAGTTGGGTTTTCATCAATTTAAAAGCCCGGAAAAATTCAATTCAATTCAATTATAAACTTTCGAAATTTAATGTGATGTTCAAGTGAACTTCAAATTTATTTCAAACCATATTATAGCTACCAAAAACAGATAACCCATTTTCTAAAATTATGTACATTTGGTTTTGTTAAGATAAAATAATATTTTCCAAAATACCTACATATACCATTTGTGTTGTTATATGTATTGTATATGTATAGGTTCTATTTAAGTAGACAAAAATTATGTGGTTCAAATATTATATCTCCGTATTTCCGTTTAATAACTTTGAAAACAATTCGTTGTAAATACAGGGTGAAGAAAAAGATTTTTACGTTACTAAACAAATACATATAAATACATGCAAACTATAATCAAAATATTTTGAAATAGTTCTTATTACCCCGTGGCTCCAATTCCCTCGCACTCCCCTACCTACTAAAAAAAAAACTGTATGCCATAAGTCAAGATACGAGCCGAACCGGATGTGCGTAACAGGGTAAACGGACAATTTTTGATAAGACGGAGAAAATACCCCCCAGGCAAAATTTCCCCTGACAGATGTCTCCAGGAAAGATTTTGTCTAGGGAAGATGTTGTCCGCTTTAAAAAAAAATTATCAGGGGGGATTTTGTCGTAGAACCGAATAACAGACACGCAAACTACTGGTCGGTAGCCGCAAGAGTCCTTCTATCTTCTAAATCGTTAGTCTAACTCTGACTAAGTATATATAGAAACAGGTGTCTTCGACCATCTCTTTCTACATAACGTAATCTGGGATCATTAGATATCCTAATCGTTTGTGTATTTAAGACAAGGTTCTTACTTCTTTTTTCATATAAACTGACTATGTTTTTAGAGCTAATCAAGTCAGCTAAGTACGTCTACGTAGCTTAGTCACGTTTATTGAGCAACTGTTAAATGTTCCGATAATTTTAGCTTGAAAACATGTCAACTTTCTGTTAGAATTAGATCCGCTACTATATAATATATAGAAATTAACAGTGTCATTGCTCTATTCTACTTAATACATTGTTAAATCATGCGTGAAATCAAATATTTGTATAATATCGATAAAACTGGACAGATAATAAAGTGTTATTATTATACATCATTACGCAATTACCAGTGTTGGAACTTATTATTTTTTATGGGAGACAAAAAAAAACAGTATACCTATACGTTCATTGACGGTGATTACAGAAGAAAATGTCTTGGATGTTTCACCCCCATAATTGGTGTCTGAGGATTGGTAGAGAAATTGATCGATTAATTTATATTATACTTTATATTATTTCTGTTCACCCAGTATATTGCAATAAATTTATCCTTATATCAATTTTATACTAAGATACCTATTACTATACTAGAAATGCGATTTATTTTGAACAGAACTTTTATAGTTTGCATTAAAAAGCATAAAGAAAACTTTCAAAGGCGACGTTAAAAAGAATATTTCAGAAAATTTATTTTAATGTATCAATAAATTACATTTAAATTCATAGAAGTGTCGAATAAAATAAATGTGAGAATAAAGATTTTTTCTTTATACATTTTTTGAATTACATATTTTAAAGGTCAATATAATATTTTAAAGGTCTTTTTCGATTTTTATATCAATATTTAAATTTTTTTATGATTTCTTTAAATACCATAATTAGTTAAAACTATTTTATATAAGATAGGCAATACTGTATTAGTAATTAAACCTCAACAAAAGCGTTTACATATATACATATGTCAACAATAACTGTTAAAAAACTATATTGTACAGATTAGCTGTATTGTTATTTTTTTTTATTTTCCCCGAGTTAGTTAAGAATCAGAAAAGTAATTAACATGGACATGCCCTAAGTTAAAAGAAATGGTGATTGTTTTATTTCATAGTGTGTCTGTCGTACGCTTAAGACATTTAAGCACGCCCCAATGTCAGTCAGAGTTCAACTATTCAAACACATTAAAAAAAAAATAAAAAATTTCGCAACAACAAATGGCGTCGATTTTAATTATTCTTTGAACATTTCATTCACAGTTATGTACATTATATAACAATTCAATTATACCAAATATTTTCGACGAAAAAAAAACAAACCACTAACAATAATTGAAACTATTTTCTACTACACAGGCCGTCAAAGGATAGCAAATTCATCACAAATGAAAGTAACGAAAATGCTGCTAATTGTATCATCAGTTTTTGTCTGTCTAAATTTGCCCAGCTATGTTATGAGAGTGCGAGCCTTTTTGGAAGTAAGTACAGACATTATTTTTCATTTTACCGGAAAATTTATTTGACTTTCCCCCATTAAATTTTCACATATCTATAGAAAGAAGGCGGGTCCCGTGCCACAATTGTTATACAGTATTTTTGCCATTTCTTTTTTCTGACCAATTTTGGTATCAATTTCGTACTTTATTGTGTGAGCGGACAAAATTTTCGGTATGTATTTTTTTTTATACATGAATATTAGGTTGGAACGGTTTTTTTTGCCTATTTATATTTCTGACTGTACGGAAAATAGGAGTTTAATGAAATTTTTATACTCCACACGACAGCATTGCAAAGCTAAGGATAATTTTTTGCCATTTTTATATGAAAATTAATACAATAGGCAAACATTTTGAAACTAAAAGTTCACTATTTGTAAAACATCTAATTTAGATAGAGACGGATAGATGATTTTGATAAGTTTCTCATCATTTTGTTATATAATTGAATAAACATTTAGAAGGCAAAAAAGATTGCGTCGTTTTTAATTTTGAAGAATACTTTCAAAATCACTTAAAACAATTCCGCACTGTAAAAATAATAAAAAGCAGTATCGCTCCAGCCTAATACATTTTTAACATATAATATAAAATTCAGCAAATTACATGTGGAAGCAATTTAAACAGATATTTCAATTTTTCTTCACCTATGTCATTTTCCAGAAAAGCGATAGTGACGATGTTTAAAAAAGCGTCCGCTCAACGACAAGATGTAGTGACAACACAGCAAACAGGTAGATAAAGTGAAATATGATTTTTTTTATTAATGTACCATATACTTTATAAAAAAAAATATTTTAAACGCCTTTTTCAACATATTTTGGGGACGAGTTTTTATTGTCATTTGCCCCTTGATGGTAGTTTAGTTTTTGTGTGTGTTGGACTTATGAGTTTTAAATGGGCTATCGACGGTAAATGTGTAAAGCATTTCACCAGAATATTATATTTAGTAAATATTTTTCAAGAATATGAGAATAGAGTAAAATATCTTAAAGTATAAAAATTAAAGATGAATATTATTTTGTATAAAATTTTAAACTTTATCAGTTTGTATCTCTACTTAGTAACTATAAAGTTATCTCATTAGCATTAAAGACTTAATATATGTATATAACAGTATGGTGAAGAAAATTTCTTCCAGTTATTAAAACAATAATAAATTAGTTAAAAATTTAAATGAAATCAAAGAAGGGTTGGAAAAAAAAGAAAATTCTAGTCATAAAAAATCAAACTAAAAAATCAAAATAATAAATTATTAATAAACAAAAAACAATAATAAATTTTTAAAATAAGAAAAAAATGTTTTTTTATTGTACATAGAGTTGCTTTCCTACTGCTTCCTACACTTCCCGATTATAAATAGCTGGTACACTGGTTCTACGAATTTCTTCATACATACATAACATACATATATTTATATAGTTAGTACGAATATTTACAGGAATTACTGTATCTTATTATTCATCAATCATTTTCAGTTTACCTTTTTTTAAAAATAGTCTAATTTTAATTTATATTTGATCGAAAAACTTGACAGGTTATAAAAACCGGCGATCCCATCTTATTGTCTGACAATAAAGAAACTTTAAAACTCAAGAAAAAGAAAAAAAATTGTATTTAAACGAAAATATTGCGAAAATAAAAATATTCTGTCAAATGTGATGACACCTCATTTTAATAACTTCCTAGTTTCGTCCGTAGGTTACGATAAATTTATCGTTCTCCAATGTTGGCATAACATAAACTGATTGCCTTTGTGATTTTGGCTGAACTTGTGCCTACTCAGCATGTGGTATTTATTGATTTATTAAAATCAAAATTATTATATGAATTATGGGCATGGTAAAATTAAAGACTTGTTTCAAATAAAATGTAACTATAACAATAACAGTATAACAACAACAAAATGGGTGAGAATTAGTAGCCAATTGTCTACGCTCTACGCTAATCTTAAGATGGTCCTTATTTCAGAACATCTATGTTATTAGAAACTTTAGTTATAATGGTCATCGGAGAATAATTTCTGTGTAAACAATGGAACAAATTCTACCTAAATCTGAAGGACATTCGATTTTGTATCCAAGCAATGACTTTTGAACCCCAAAAAACATATATTACTTATTTGTGACCTACTGAGGTTTACCCCCACCCCACTTCATAACCAAAACACACTAGTTCTTTTTCTAAATCTGAACTACACTATATAATAGAGATTTTTTTAACTCTCACCAGCTCATCAATTAATATATTAGAAAAAATTTGTATATTAGATTAGCAGAAATTTTGAAAGGAGAATATCGATGTCTTATATACAATACCCGCTAACTCATTTTTATGTACTTTTCCAAAATAAAGTTGTTTCGTATAACGTATTGAGTGAACGGATGATCAAACATTGCAAAAAAACGAGATTTTTTAAACAAACTTTTTTGTGATAATTTTACCATAGGTGCAGGGTTGGATAAACATCATTTTTATGTAATAAAAAAAAAATCGGTAAAAATGAGTTAGCGGGTATTGTATATAAGCCACCCATATATAGAACTCTGTCAAATATTAGACAGAAAATATCCCAATATTTCGAGTAAATACATAGTTTCGATTTGGGAGTTAATAAACAGTCAAATGGAAGGACGCAGGGTCTCGTAGGTATTTCGACCTACAAATTTCATGATTAATTGAAATTGAAATTGAATCTTATATTAAGAGGCGCAACAAACGAAACTAACATCAGAATCCCCTTAAAAGATACATATAGATGGTGATACAGCTATAGAACAATGACGTGTGGTGGAGGATGTAGAATTGGTGACCGGTATGGTTCACTATTGGAGTTAAACGTTTCACTCAATACTACAGTGTTCCATTGTTATTAAAAAGAAATCTTGTCACTTTAACAAAGTCGAATTAAGTTGTTCTTTTTGCCTTTATAATAAATCTATTTATCATCATCAAATGTATATTTAAGGAAAAAATAATCAAAAAAAAAAGGAATTGTTGTTGGCAAATGAACTGGAATGACTGAAATATGGAATATGGGATATCAGCTTTATTCGTTGATAAATGAGTTTTCCCTTTTTTTTTTGCAATTTTCAGTACGAAAAATGTACTGTAAAAGGGCAGGGGTGATGTTTACTTAATGTCAAAACACATACATAAATGTACAACGTATACTAGAAAGAAAACCAAAGAAAATACAATTATTCTACAGCACACAAGAACAAAATAACCTCCAACCAATATTTTTTGATTTATACACGTGCGTGCGTATATAATGTCATTAAAATCTTCCCTCATCATGTTACCTCTCCACATTATATTCTCTTAAGAGTATACTTGAATAAATTCAACATCCTAGATACTGCATATACTTGTATATAAGAAAATATTTAGAAGTTTATATAGGCAAATTATATCTGATGCTGATGTCATATATACGATATAAATTCGTGATTTTACGCATATCACCAGTAAACGAAATCATTCCGCTATATTATAGTAAAACCTCTATACGTATGTATATCACCAAATACTTTGATATATATTTGATATACAGGCGCACAGGGATCACAAAGGCTTAAAAGCTTATGATATTAGTGATATTAAGATTGATTAATGTGAACATTATGATATCGATAACATCCTTTTTCTTTCCTAGTTATATACCAATGTACATATGTACATAAAATAAGTAGGTATGTACTATACATATTTTTTTATTTTTTTTACATATGCACGATCAACATTTTCTGATGTCAAGGCGTTAGTATGCCAGGCTTTACGTCTAAGCAAATTATGTGAAACAAATTTAGGTTTAAATAAAGGACCCTTGAGTGTTTCTAGTCAAATATAAGGATATAGGTAATACAATACTGTATCAATATGGAGAAACGTATATTGACTGACAAAACAGACAACGAAATAACAATATTAAACTGAATTAAATTCAGTTCGGGGTGTGAATGAAATTCAATGATGTTTAATAGAAATTTCTAGATAGGCAGTTGGAAAAAACAAGGGCCTCATTTAAGGAAATATATAAACACATTTTGGTTTTTTTGTTTTTTTTTTTTTAAAGTATCCGTACAGAGGATTTTTCTTTTCAGTTTCGCAAAAGAATATCCTTCGTCACTTTAAATGATATTACTGTGGGTTATATTTATATGTGCAAAGAATTGATTATTATTATTATGGTATTAGGTTATGGCGTTTCTTTTGGTTATTATTATCATTGTTATTATTATTATTATTATTTATTCAATCACTTTAGATGAATTTTATTTTATGGTGAATTGTATAGTGAATTTAGATTAGATTTTAAGATGTAGGTAATGGAAAATAGAGATAGGAAATTTTATGTAGGCTGAGGTGTTTACTATTGCTTCCTGATATCGACATACTGGATATGTAAATTCTGTGCCCTAACAATAAGTCAAATAGACGTTAAATTTGATTTCTTACAGACGAAAAAACATCTTAGACATCAATAGGACGCAATTTATTATTTACGTAATGAGTAGGTTAAATTAACGTCCTGTCGACCTAATTTAAAACATTACTATAATTAAATTTCGCCGCATTGTACCAAGTACTGGTTTTCTTAAAAATATGATCTTATTATACTTATATCTTGATAATAATTTATAATTCGCACTATAACAATGTCTATATAACACATATATTTCGTACTATTCATAATTACTAAAAAGCATCATCTGTCTGTTAGATACAATACTACTCAACATTCTATCTTCCATTTCGTGTATATTTCATTTATAAAATTAAACGATTATAATCATTTTTCAGAAATAAATTAAATTTCTGACAGATATAATCCCATACAGCATTCGCTAAATAAGGTTTTTTGAAACAATGATTGTAATAAATTAGAAGTTGAGCCATAAGAGAGTTAAAATAAATTTCTTCCATTTCTTTTATAAGAATAAAATTATCCACGCAATATTGAATTAAATCGCGATTTCATTATGTTATACATATAATATATACTCGTATATATATATATATATATATATATATATATACGATGATATTTTGTTTAAATTCAATTATAAAATATTTAAATTATTTTCAGTTTCAGAATGTATACGGAGTACCAGTTCGAATGCATCCCGACGACGAACTGTCACAAGAAATGGTTCATGGAATGATGTACAAGAGCTGTGTATAATGTCATCTACAAAGCGTGGATAATACAGGGATCATTATCTCATGACAACATTAAAGCCACCATAAGACCCCCACCATTGTAATATAATGTAAATGTAAAATAATAAGGTTAAAAATGGAATGTAAATTAACCTACACATAAATACATACATAAGTACAATACATAATGTATGTATGTATATGATAAAATTAAAATTCTAAGTCAAATAAAATGTATACACAGTGTATAGTTGTGATATTATACTTATTGTTATATTATTATATTTAAAATTCTCTAGAATGGAATATTTTTGGCAAATTAGATTTAATCAATAACACTTTACTCTTTCAATCAACGAAATTTATTGTACGTGATTTCGTCTGTCACTAGATGATGAATTGTAAATAAAAAATGAATGTGATGTTACTTTTAAAACACAATAATAAAAAGAAATTTTTATTCTAATTGCAAAAAAATTGAGTTTTAAATCTACTTTACTACAGTCGTGGGAAAAAGTATTACACCCCCTTTTATTTGTTACAAAAAGAGCATTTAGAACAATACAAGTGGCAAATACTTATAGAAATCTATTGGTCATTTCGAATTAATAATTACCATAAATATTAATATTTGGTTCCCCTCCCATCCGCTTTATTACAGCAAATGTACTACGGAGTCATTTTGATAAATCACTAGGGCAAACCTAGGTTAAAGACAAAATTCAATTAATGTAGAAGACAACCTGAATAATGAATATATCAGTTTACTAAACTGGTTATGACATTTTTGATGAAATAATTGCATTAATATTTGGTTATCCCCCTTGAAATAATTACAGCAGCTGAATATTAAAATATTTGGTTACGATAGGATTTTCCTAAAATCCATGTAGACAAATTGTGGAGTATACCTGATGTAATTAGTTCAAAGGAGGAAATCAAATATTAATGCAATATTTTAATACTTTCTGCCAAGGATGTATTAATATACAATATATACATGCATACATGATTGACGTGCACACGGGATGTACTAGTCGTTCAATTGCTTTGAATAATTTTTTTAAAAATAAATAGAAATTATCTATCAATTCAAAAATTGGGAATACTGCTGCAAAATAAGAGTTTCGATCAAGCCTAACCTATGTATAACCTAACCTATAGTTAAACAACTTTACACATACATTACATATAGGCACGGTTAAGAGAAAAGAATTAATTATTTAATAAAAACCAGAAACCACAATTAATCTAAAACCAAGTATTGTCTTTAACATTTTCCTGATATACTTTACATTGTTTAGATTTTCTTTGTTAAATTATATCACTTTTCTGAAATTCTAAATTCTAAGCGTAACGGAAAAATTTGTGTTAATTTAAACAATCATAAAAATATCTACTACAATATTCAGTAACGTATTTTTGACTATGTGATGTACCTCTGAAATTCCTACTATTCTAACTTCTTTAATTATTGAAATATTTTTATAAAAATAATCTTGTTGCAAGAAAAATTGTATTTTCAATCTTTTTTGCCTTATAAATTTTTTCCGGTTTTCTAACAAAATATTGAGAAAATCATCAAAATGTGCAA
>JANSTT010019383.1:0-10191 GCA_026745375.1 Platyura marginata
CAATGAATAAAGGAACGATGATTGCGCTGCGAAGGATTGCGACTTTATGTCAAATTGCGAATAAAGGAACGCTCTCCTGGACAGGCTAGATTACATGGATGGGGTAGTAATTCAACTGGAATTATTCCTAATAATCCCAATATCCTTCAAACTGTTATCATACCAATTTTACCCTACTACGTTTGTGAAGATGTTCTCGGTACTGATAGTCCACTTGATCCCACAAACTTGTGTACTGGACCATTATCTGGTGGTGTATCGGCATGCAGTGGTGATTCAGGTGGTCCGCTTGATGTAAACGGACAATTAGTTGGTGTTGTGTCTTGGGGTATGATTCCATGTGGTGCCGTTGGTGCGCCATCAGTATACGTTCGTGTGTCTGCATTTATTATTTGGATTGATGAAATTCGTCGTACATACGAGGCATAGATTTAAAAACAGATTTATGAAATATTAATAATAATATAATAAGTAATAAAATTAGTTCGTAAATAAGACAAAACATTAATTTGATACGACATAATTCTACCATCAACTCTCAGTTCAATTCGCATAATTCTCATAATACTATTATAATATTACTATAGGTATTAATATTATAATTTTATATAGACAGGTTTTGTTGAAATCTTGTTGATCGGGTCAAAACATATACATATAGTATGTATGTATATGTTGGTATATGAAATAAAGTAAAAATACAAACGTCATAAAATTTGAATATTTCTTTATTATTTCGACCAATCACGAATAGCATTAATCCAACTAATAAATGCAGACACCCGAGTATAAACAGTTGGGGCACCAGTCGTTCCACATGGTATAAAACCCCATGAAACAATACCAATCAATTGTCCATTTTGATCGAGTGGACCACCAGCATCACCAATACACGCCGAAATGCCGCCAAAAAGTGGTCCACTACACATATTGGTTGAATGCAGCGGGCTATTGCCTAGCACCGAATGACATGCACTTAATTCGATAATTGTTTTAGATACAGTTTGCAAAATATCCGGATAAATTGGTGTATCATTACGGGAAATACTGCCCCAACCAAATAATCGTGCTGACCCCGAATGTATACTATCCGATGGTGGTAAGGCTATCGGAGCCACAGCATTTGTTAGTGCAAACGGTATTTGTAAATGAAGTAATCCAATATCATAAGGAGCAATACCACCAGCATAACTTGGATGTATCCATCTTCGGTCGGCTGTTCGTCGTTGTTGTGTTGATTCGGTAATGGCAAGATTATGACGACCGGCTACCGCTTCTAAGCGACCAATTATTGGTAATCCGACCAGACATTGGCCAGCTGTAATAACCCAGTTTAGGGAAATTATTGAACCACCACATAAATGCCGTGAGCTAATTACAACCCATTGAAGTGATACAATCCATGGAGCACTGTGCGGAACAGCGTCATGACCACCGACAATTTTGCCATAGGATAAACTGAAATGTGCACTATGCGGGGTTTGTTCGGGTAGTATATTTGCCGTTATAGCAGCAACGCCAAGTAGAAATACAGTAAATACTTTCATGGTAATTGATTAACAATGATGTACTGAGATTTTTGATAAATGGATTATTTATTTTATATTTAGTTAATGTTATCAGTAATCCACTTCAGTTTTTCCAATTTTTGATATACTACTCGTATGTACTTGAATCTATTTACTTAAATACTTTATATATAGATTAAGACCAGTTAGATATTCGACTTTCTAAAAACTTAGGTTTAGAGATTATTAGATTAATACCCAGTTATGCTAGTTCATCAACCAAGAAAGCTGGGGTAATTATAACAATCTGACTTCACTATGGAAAATCAATTATTCGGTCATTTTTGGAATTTCATTAATTGGTCGACTAAATCAAATCTGGTCAGTAATGAAGATTTATTCGATTATTCAGCAAATTTTTATCAACAATTTAGCCAGGTGATGTTTAGCCTATGAGGGAGACCCCACCAATTAGACCTCGACAAAACTAACAATGAGAAACAATCCAACAAACGCCGAATATTTAAAGCAGATTTTAAGACTCCAAATGGTTGTCTATTCATAAAACTTATTTATGAAATAATTGTTGGTGATTATTTAAATTCTTTATTAAAATTTATTAATAGGAACATATCAAACTAAAGCCAGACACAATCGTTACTCTATTGATAGGAGCGTAAAATATCGTCAATCCAATCGATGAATGCGGATACTCGAACATATACAGACGGTGCATTAGGTGCTCCACATGGAACCATACCCCAAGATACAACGCCAATTATTACACCATCTTGCTCAAGTGGACCACCCGAATCACTACTACAAGCAGAAATACCACCAGTCAGTGGACCAGTACATAAATTAGTTGGATGAAGTAGTTCTAACCAACCAAGAATTTCATCACATTCACCATAGGTAAGTATTGGCTTAGAAACGGTTTGAAGAATTTCCGGAAATATTGGTGTAAAATCTTCGGAAATACTACCCCAACCAAACAGGCGTCCTGTTCCACTATAAATAATATCTGCTATGGGTAGCGGTATAATTGCAACAGTCCTAGTTAACGTAAATGATTTTTCAACATGTACTAAACCAATATCAAATGGAGCCACACCACCGGTATAATCTGGATGCGGCCATTTTTCATCAATCGTTCGACGTTGAGATGTAAATTCAAATCCTGACAAATTGTGACGACCAGCAACAGCATCGAGGCGACCATTTGTCGGCAAATCAATGATGCAATGGGCAGCTGTTAATATCCAATCTCTGGTAATTATTGAGCCACCACAAAAATGACTTGATGTATTTGTAGTCCACTGAAGCGATACGATCCATGGTGCGATATGTGGTTCAGCATCATGGCCGCCAACAATTCTGCCGACCGGAAAACCTGGCCGTAATGGGGTACGATCTATATCTTTTATAATGTTGGCCGAAACGACCGTTGCCCAGAATGCTAACACAATTGAAAAATTCATGTATTTGCCTTAATTTTTCACTATTCACTGAGATCACCTGACCATAACTTAAGTTTTTTATATAATGACAGGTTTTAAGATACGAGTATCAAATCAGACAATTGTAAATCAGTTTTAACTTGAAAAGATGGTATGTAGTTATGTATATAGGACGTGGGTATTATTGATATAGAGAATGCACTCATACCGATAAGATAAATTCTATTTGGTGCGATAATACAAAATGTTTTTATTTTTAAGAATTTATGTAATAAATTCCGACCAAGAAATTTTGTAGAAATTTTGTAAGTAAATTACGGCTAATTTATTCACCGAGTGCTAACATTAAATAGTGTTAGTTAGCACTAGTTCGAAAATGAGAACCCAGGCTAACACTCGGTACGGTACTCTCGCATTTATTCACATCGAAGTGCTACTCTAGCACTGTGGACTGTGGTTAAAGTACATGCCAAGTGGTATGTACCAAAGACGGCGTTCCAAACTAGCACTTCGATTCGAGTCTCGGTAGGTACTTTAACTTTGAAAAGAGTAGTACTTCAATGTGAATAAATTGCAGAGTACCGGATCGAGTGCTAGCCCGAGTTCTTATTTTTGAACTAGTGCTAACTAACACTAGTAACTATTAGAACTTTGCGAATAAATTGGCCGTTATTATACTACTCTAAACATATAAATATCTAAACATAATTTTGATCTACTTTTTTTCATTTAGAAGTCATATAGAGTTTTTGTTCATTTTCGACGTGTTTCTGAGGAGTCATTAGCAAAGTCTTAAATATATTTGGAAATAGAATTTTTAAAATTGGGAATTTTAAGGATCAAAGTTATTGGAGTATAGATTTTATTTTCCCAGTCTATAATAGGTCAATACAAAGACAACATTATTTACAATTAATTTTGCATAATTACACGTATCTAATCTAAAAAAAATTAGTTTATAATCTGCCTTAAGCCTAATCGTGATTTATTATTTTGTTGATAGTGACCAATAAAATCACCTTATAAAGAGACTTAACTAACATAGTCTCTGTAATCTTTGTCGTTTAGTAATTGAATAAACAACATGAAAGTTTTAGCGATAATTTTTGCGTGTGCAATTATTGCGGCGGCCAATCCAACAACAATACAAAGCAATCCGGATCAAAAATTTGGTTTTCCAGATGGACGAATAGTTGGCGGTCAAGATGCCATAGCACACAGTGCCCCATGGACTGTATCAATACAATTTGTATTCCTTAGTGCATCCCATATTTGTGGTGGATCAATTATTGCTGCCGATTGGGTATTAACAGCCGGACATTGTTTACTTAATTTACCACCAGTTGGACGACTTGAAGTTGCGGCTGGCCGACATAATATTTCCGCTGTATTCGAAACGATGGAACAACGGCGAATAATTGATCGAAGATATATACATCCAGATTATGTGGGTGGCGTTGCTCCGTTTGACATTGCATTGACACATCTTCAAATACCATTTGCCATAAATAGTTTTGTTAATATTATACCATTACCGGTTATTGGGAGTGTACCTAGTGGAACTGTACAATTATTTGGTTGGGGCAGTACATCCAGAACACTTATTCCAAATTATCCGGACGTTTTACAAACAGTTTTAAAGCCAGTTCTTAATTTTTGGGTATGCGAAACAGTTCTTGGTTCGGATAGTGCACTTCATTCGACAAATTTGTGTACGGGTCCAATAACTGGTGGAGTGTCTGCGTGCAGCGGTGATTCTGGTGGACCACTTGTACAGAATGGACAATTGGTTGGAATTGTGTCATGGGGTGTAGTTCCATGTGGATTAATTGGTGCACCATCAGTTTATGTTCGAGTTTCGGCATTCATCACATGGATTAATGAAATTAGACGGTTATAGAATGTTTTAGTAGTTTTATTCGGTTTTTATTCGCAAAAAATAAAAAAATATCTAAAAATTTTAGTTTAATATTTATCTGCTCGGAAGTCAAATGGTCAGAACGTTTCTATCTCAATTACTAACAAAGTTATGTCATGTCATGTAAATATGGAGAGGACTGATTAATAGAATTAAGTAAGTATATAAGTAAGAAAATATTTTTTATTTATTCTATTTGTGACAAACAAAATACTAAATTCCAACCATATCCATAAGTTTAATACACTTAACCTTAAAATATATTTAAAACATCAACATTTCTCGATCTCGCTAAAACTGTAACGTTTAATAATTTCTCTCAAACAATGACGAAGCAAGCAAAATGAGAAATTAGATTTAAAACTAATTGTAGTTAATCTTAAGAAAAGATCTCAATTAACAAAAGTAAAGAAAACGCTAATAATCAAAAAATGATGACGATGTTGTATTTGGAGTAACGCCAGTAAATGTTTCTATCCAATCTAAATACGCTGCTACATTCGTATATCCACGAACATAATGCGTATTACAAACACTGCCTACTAAAGATGCAATGCCAATCTACAAAAAAAAAATCTTTAAACATCTCAATCTATTCATCTAGCTATTCAAGATTATGTTTCAAATACCAAAACTGGATTTTCTGCTGCATAACCCAATTCAAAAGCTGTACCGTCATCATCACTTGTATACAGGCCGGCTCCATTATCACCCGGACAAATATTTTGCGGCGGTAAAACATCAGGATTACTTGTTGCACAAAAATGTGTTGCCAATGGTCTACCATAATGTGTAGTACATTTGTCTAAATCAATAACTTGAAGTGATGCGGCCAGTAAATTGGCACTGGCTTGCCAATCCCATGGTCCGGTGAAACCAAATCCGGTTGCCGTACAATTTTTTCCAACCGTTGGAATTGTTGTGGATGGTTGTGGAAGAGATATAACACCAACAGTAGTACCCAACTCGAGTTTATCCAAAAGTGCCAAAAATATAATGGCTATATCATTGGCCACAATAAATCGATCAAAATGGGGATGAGTAATAAAATTTGTGGTGGTCTTTTTCTTAAGTGATGCGGTCACAGTACCACCATAGCCAATAGTTATTAAGTAATAACTAGAATTATTAAAAATTATTATATTTTGTAAATCTTGAGCAAAATATAAATTACAAGATTATTCCAACAAAAATTACGCGTTAGCGCTACATAATTAATAGTGGAACGCTACCATAAAATATTAGTTTTTTTTTAATTTTTAATTTTGGAACTAACTTAATAATAAAAAAAAACAAAAATAAAATATTGTTAATCAAACCCATGAACTACACTTGCAGCAGTTAAAATATGTCTAGTGGATATTATATTTCCTGCACCAAGTGCCCCAAAATTCGGATTATCTTGTCTTGTGGCAAAAATTAGACATGAATGAATCGCAGTGGCCGGCGAACCATTAATTATAGTCGGTGCTATTGGTTGACTATCAAACTTGTATTGAAGAGCCTTTCGAATAAATTAATAATTAGTCTATTTTGGTATTTATTTTTAATATTTATGTCCATTATTCAACATACGGTAATTGCAATAAAACAGCAACTCAAGCAAAACACAAACCTCATCTTAAACGTTAGCTAATTGGAAAATACTGACCAAAATTGGCGACATTCTTCTCTATTTATTAACGATGTTGCTATCGATCTTTAATTAGTGTAATTTCTTAATGCGATTGTTTTTATTTTCATTGTTTCGATTAAATCACTTTAAAATTTAATTTAATCGATTTAAAATGGCCTTTCTAATTATATTGAAAAATATTATAGATGTAACCAGTTAGTACAATAAGTTACTTCCGGAAGTTATCGTAAAGTAACGACAACTTACAATTTTGGTTAAAGATTAGTTTTGTGGAAATAACCTAACAAATATTCTGTTTGGGCTAAACCAAATTATTGTAAATACATGTAGCCCTCCTACAACACGGTTTCAATCTAACACGATAAGAAGATTATGGAAATTTTCGTGTAAAGTACGGTTTACTATAACACAATAAGAAAATTGAGAAAATTCTTGTATAACACAATAGTTCTACAATAGTCTTATACAAGATGGAATTATGTTGAAATATATCTACCGTGTTATAGGAGATCTCGTATTTTGATCGACCAACAGTGGCTGTTCATTTTTCAAAAGCTTAAAACTGAAGATTTATTGTGATCATATTCATAATCTTATTCCTCGATACCGTCTTCTAAATGAACTTAATTATATTTTCGTCTTCAATTCGTTATTCCTGTGGTTCGTAGTTCCAAAGATTTTTGCTAAGATAAGCTTTCTTTCGAACATCGTTAATGTGGTTTATTCTTTACTTGTTGGACTCCATGTTTTGCTTTAAGTTGGTTGGTAGTTATTGGTTGGCAGTGACGAGACCTTCCCTGGTCTTTTAATTAGCACTATTTGTAATTATGGTCATTTTGGAGGTTCAGCTATAGCGATTTGGAGGCGTTAAGGAATCCCAATACCATTTTGGTTGTTTTTTCACTGATTTCTCCCAGGTGGTTGAAGCTGTGATCCAGTGTCCTGAACATGGACTTGCTCAGTGCTCGAGTTTCGCTTTAAGCATAACAAATATTTTCATTTGATAAGATATTGGATTAAAATAATCCTGCCAATTATGAATTTTCGAAAAATTACCGTTCTTCCCAACTATTTTTAGATTTATTTTAAAAATATTTTAAATTAACATTACAACTTTATTCTATTAAATACATTAAAATAAGTTCCATTTATGAATGCCGGTGTCTACATAATTTTAGGTCCATCTAAAAATGGATCAACATCGCTGTCGGCAATTGGCACAGGCTTATTGGTATTAGATAAAGGAATTTTCTGTCCATCAAAATTTAGATGCGGATTATTTTCAACAACCAATGAATTCATTTCATTCGGAATGCATAGACCATTGCACGGTATTGGTTTTGAACCTGGTGCTGTACTTGGTGGACGTGGTTTCATTGTACTAAATAGAACGCATAAACCGTCACAAAGTGGTGCAATAGGAAATATGGATGGAAAATCTGGTGATTTTTGAACACCGTTAACTGGTACAGATTTATTTAAAACACATACACCATTACATGGTACCGGAAATGGTTGTGGTGTTCGAATAGTGGTAGTTTTTCCAAATGGTTTGCATTGGCCATAGCAGAGTGGAGACGTTGTACCTTTATGACCTAAATTTGTTGTCTTAACATTTTTCCCAATTTGTACAGTACGCTTATAGTTTAGATTGTTTTCGGTAATAATTGGTCGTCTGAAAAAACTACACACAGTACATGGTTGGTCTAATGTTAGCCAAAAGTCATCAAATGGATCTAGACCTGTGCCAATATCAAAAAAGTTGGATATATATGCGTTGGTAACCTTCAAGTTAAAAATGATTTATATTGTATAATTCAACAATTGAATATAAAGAAAAAAACAACCTGAAGTAGTCCAATACAAATTACAAAAATATTCATCTTATTTTAATAATGATACACAAAATAAATAATCTACAAATTCTGTTAATTTGTGGCTAAGATGTTGATTAATAGACTTTTAAATAACAAAAACAGAATTGGTTTATTTATTACTGATATTCATACATATAGAGACATAGAGTGTATACATATCGGGTCGGCTAACGCCTTCTAGAACACCCAGGCTTTGCTGTAAAAACGGTGACGTATACAGACTAGGTACAAATATTAAGTTTCATATAGTGCAATAAGGTTAGATTTAAATGTATAAAAACACCAAAGAAACTGTTAGAAAGCTGAGTTTTTTAGAATATGTTTCTGAAATGTTCCTCTATCATTTGTTCCAAGCCCTATAAGAATCCCGTAGTAAAATCTGAAGAAGATTAAGAAAAACTTACTTTTTGCAATCTTTTTTTCGTTGTTAGACCAATTTCTTTATTTACTCATCGTTGAAAATATCGTCTACAGTATGGCCTAGTTTTCTAGTAGGCGTTGGATCGGCATATTCAGTAGCGTATAGGGAATTTTTACATTTTGAGAGAGATTGCTCCTTATAGTTTAATAGCATCTTGATTTTTTAAAGATCTATTAAACTGTACCTTTGTAACATTTATCTCAATTGATATGACGTTTTCTTTTTGTGTGGAAAAATACAGCACTTGAGATAATCTTTTTACGGAAACCTTTCAATGGCTCGCCGTTTCACCGGGAATCTACTTTACAAACAGAAAATCGCCACATTTATTATTATTTATATTAAAATTTAAAACTTAACAGCCAATCATTTTTTTTTTATTTCTTCCAAAAAGACCTTTCTTTTTTTTTAAATCAAGCGGTGACTCGAAAAAACAATCAGAACTGTAATTCTGAAGTAATGTTTTTTTTATTTTGCAAAACAGACGAATTCTGAAAACTAATACCTCTACAACATTTACTATAAAAATACCAAAAAGTGTTATAGATTTACAAAATGGCGAAGTCGCACCTGATTTTATCGATTGAAAATATTCTTCGTCTTAATACAAAAAAAAAAAAAAAAAATATTCCACATGTGCACATGTCTCAGTCTAAAATAAATACAACTTGAGTCATAATCTAAAATATAAGAAATTGACACATGTGATGAATCAGAACAAATTTGAATTGTAAAATAAACAAAAGAATTGGTGACATTATTTCCATTTATCCCACAAATGAAACTAATCAACGAAACTTCCAAACTGAAACTGAAGTTTTCAACATGTTATTTGGAAGTGGCCAAGACGCCAATTTTAAAAGACAAAAAAATAAACTTTAGCTGGGTTTTCAATTGCTGTCCTGAGTGGAGTGGAATATTTTTCCGATTATTTATTGATTTTTAAATTGAATTTTTTTTATAGACTGAGTGACCTTCGCCGCATTCGTTCAAGTATAAGTTTAAGGTCCATATATGTAAATTTATCACTATAAAAGAAAAATAAATTGAACGCACATAAGATTTATTAAAGTTTTTTTAACTGACTTAAAAGCTAGATTCCATATTTTTAAAAATCTTGTAACAATTGACGTTGATTTTTGTATTGAAATTTTAAATTAAAAAAATATGTTTAGAAGCTGTACTTTAGTTAGAGTTAGAGATCTTATTAAAGTTCGTGGTATAGGTTTTGGTATTTAATTATGAGCGGAATCTTGTTTAGCTTTAGGACGGGACATCGGTCTTGGTGGTCCCTCTGGTTTGCCTGGTCCAGGAAAGTCCCGCGCAGGTCGTCCTAGTGGTCTTCCTTCAGGACGAGAGATCGGTCTTGGT
>JANSTT010019384.1:0-11609 GCA_026745375.1 Platyura marginata
CACAAACGCATTTTTTAACTCGATCGAGTTAATTTAACCACAGTCAATTTGACTGCAGTCATTTTAACTGCCTGTAGGAACACACCCCTACTCGTATATCTATCCCGTACAATTTATTATGGCTATGGTCATTGCACAATGAACAATTTATCCCGTATCCCAATCTTTTATTGAATAGAAGTACTAGATCTAGATAATCTAGTACTTCTATTTTTTAATGTTTGGTAAGAATTATAAGGAATGAAATGTATGTATAATTTTGCTCGTGATAAATTGTGCGCGATGAAAAAAAACTGCGCCAAGATAATACGTACGTAAGGTCAAAATATACTTTACTGTATGAGGACTAACTTTGGTTTATATTAAATAATCGGTGACTGGTCGGAAGGTTAGAGTTACCAATAGCAAAATATCGACAATTGAATATCTGTAGGATACTGCATAGTGACTTGGAAAGCGACCTAAGTTTTAGTAATTAATATCCGTACCATTTTTGTGGTGATATTAAAAAAGTGTATAAAAAATAAAACATAAATATTTGCAAACCTTGTCTTCTGCTTCTTCGGCTCTTTCTTCTGCCTCGATGACACGTTGTTCCAACTCTGATAGCTGAAAAGTAAAAAAAATTTGTTAGTACTTAATGATGTGCTGTATTTGTATAGAAATATTAGATACTCTTACCGAATCTAAGTACTCAATATCAGTTTTCGTTTTTTCAAGGATTTTTTTTCATTTAGACTAACTTAACATTGTGTTCTCTATAACAGACACCCTTCATGGGGAAAGATTTTCGGTGACTGAAGGTGTCACATAAAGATTTTATTTTCTGGCTTCATCAACTAGAACTTTTTATATGCTTCACATAGTTTATTTTATCAATAAAACATCCAAAGAAAATATAAAAAATATTTATTTAATATTTTTAAATAATTATTTTCTATCTAAAAACATAATACATAATTTTGTTTGAATTAATAAATTAATAAATATTAAATATAAATCTGAAAATTAAATTACAATCGAATTTAAATATATAATGATTTTTTATAGCCTCCTTTTTTATTTTTATGTAAATACTATACCCCCTATTGTATTATATGAAATAAAACTTTTTTATATGAGGGCTCCTATAAAGTTTAATTATAGAACAAAGGTGATAGCCCTCTATTGTGGAGTTCAAAAAAGAAAAACTTTTTTTTTTAAATTTTGGCAGAAAAACGGGAAACACAGGTTCTTTTTTTACAAGCAAACAAAATTGTAGGGATGGGCGATTTTTCTATATTAGTCTCCCCTGGCACATAAAAAAGCTACAGTAAAAATGTCATGTTGCTAGTTGAACGTGTACCAAATTTTACTATTTGATGTGTTTTCAAAACTGCATCAACATAACATTTTGTGGAAATCTTCGGTGCAACGAGTTGCATAATTATAAAATGTTTGCTATAAATACATACATACATACTTTAATTTCATTTCATTGGTTCGAAAATGAACTACATTTGCTCAAAAGAGGTTTTAGTAATTACTAGCTAACATGTTCTATAATTTTGTACATGAATTGTATCTTAATCAATTAAAAGTAAGAAGTATCGGGTATTTTTTGCTAAAAAGTAAACATAATGAACACCAACCAACCAGTATGATAAAAATAAAATGTCACAGTGTAGATACAAACCACTTTGGAAATGGAGACAAAAGCTTATATTTACAAGGAAAATGAAAAATGTTTGTAAGCTTTTGACTAATGTACGTATGTATAATTGTATAATCAATATTATGACTGAAAATGTTTTATGCAAATCATAAAGCTAAGTATATTGGCTGATTTGTTGATAAATATCAACCTGTAGTAGCTTTTATTTAGTTGAGCTACATGAAAAGAAGCGAGCTTTTCAAGCGGACATTTGTCACATTTTATTTAGCATTGCAATGAAGCAGGGTGTCAAAGCTAATCGTAAGTAAAAGCTTCATCTACAAGTTTTCTTTGTACTTAAAAAAGTTCAAGCGTATGTAAGAAATTATTGTTAGTGGTTGGTGAAAGAAAAAGAAAATGATGGAAAGCTTTCGTTATAGGCACTCTTAAATTCGTAGCTAAAGCATAATCATCTAATCATTATTGAAAAGCATCTATTATCATAATAGTACAGTTCCCCTATTGGAGAAACATTGTGAGTTCATGGATTGACAAATCGGAAAAATTGCGGGCATAATGAAAAAAGAAATGTTTGAAGAAAAATGTTTTTTTTAGATATTTCAACAAAATTTAACGATGTTAACATGGAGTTCTAAAACAAAATCCCCCTGATAATTTTAATTAAAGCCCCCCTGATCATTTTCTTTTCAAAATATGAAAATATGTATGTACACTCTGAAATACATAGATTTTATAATTTATGAAATTGGTAAATTGTAGGATTTAAATTAATGATTTTTAAAATCATAGATAGGTAGGATAGATAGGATAGATTAAAGAATGAAATTAAAAAATTTAATTATTTTTTTTACTTTAGCTTCAGATCCCCTTTTCTATATACACACCATTGTTTTTAAAACATTATATTACATTTGAGTTCATTTATCTCAAAAGATATTTACAAAATTAAACTATGCAAGAAAATTTAATAAAAAATAAAAGAAAAAATGTAAAGACACATTTTCATCTTATATATAAGGTTTTTCACACCTTCTATATAGCGAAGAAAATGTAAGAAAGTGATAATAAATGAACTCGGTGATAACATTCATTACTTTATAGCCTTAACGTAAAAGAATATGTAAGAACAAACTGTTTTATGTTGCTTTTGATATTCTTTTTTTTTCTCGTAGACATTTTTTCAATTTTATAAGTTGAGAGCGAATTTGGAAAAAAAATAATTAATTTAAATTTTACAAGTCTTTGAACTTACTTATTGTTAGAGATACATAATTAAAATAAGAAATTTTATAATACACTAGTCATGCAGGTTATTAGGTATTTGTAGTCGGTTGATTAGTTTCATTTCATTTTTTCATTACTTCAATTTACTGATTTTAAGATATCAAGCAAATCCAAATTTTCTCGCGAAATTTTCTTGAAATAATTTCCTACATATTGATTGATTTTTCTATTGATTTTGATAGGAGTGTGATTTTTTATGATTCACCTACACTGCGGCTTTTACTTAAACCAATTGTATAGTACTCCAGTTGCATTTATATGACGATCTCTTTTTTTGTGGGAAAATTTAGCACTTCTTTTTATGGAAACCTTACAAATGCTCGCTATTTTACTGCAATTTAAGATAATGCCGTTATCAGACTGTTTTTAAGTGCAATCCAACCACCTGGCCTCAGATTCAAATTAATATAAGCAGAGAAAAACATTTTCTTGTTTTACCCTAGTCGGACTTGAACCCGGGACCTCCCCGCTCCAAATGCAACCACTCAATCCACTAAGCCATTTATCATAACTCGTACAATAGTATAATAGTACAATAAAAAAGAATCCAAACTATCCACCCTCAGATCAATTTACTTACTTGAGAAAACCATTGACTTACTTTGTTCAGAGGAGAAATTTTGCCAACGAACTTTAATTTGAAAGCCATTTACGAACTGAGATTCTTAGGTATAGGCGATGATTTTATTTTGTAATAACATACGTGAATTATAAGACTCGTTGGGTCACGGGTAGGTTTAGCCTTCTCTTAGGACTGGAGACCCGGCACCCTGTCATAAAAATGAAGGGAAAAAATTGTGCCAAAACAAAAAATAAACTAAGTATATACAGTGCCTCTCAAAAGAAGTTGGACACCTATAAAAACTGTGTAATCTGTTAAATAATTGATAACAAAATTAATATTTTTTAATGTTCCTTTTGGAATTCATTTTTATTGTTTTATGTTAATCAAATTGCAAAAGATTCAAATAAAATAACTTTATTAATTAGTTTTTAGTTTTTAATTATTCAATTTTATGTATAAAAACACATCACAAAAGTAGTTGGACCCTCCTGACATATTTTAAGTTTTCTTGGAAATTTGGAGGAATGCAATAAATATTTGGTGTACAATATTTTTCACTAGTTGTAAGTAGACCCTATTGCGAGCTACAGTTTAAGATTTTTTATAAAAATTGGAAAAATTATTCAAAATTCCGTACACTTCGTTTGAAAAAGTGCAATTGGTAGTTTTTCATTATACAAAGGATAAATCATGTCGGGAAATTGTCGGATTATTAAATATGAAAAAAGCATAGTTAACAACAACATCATCGACCGATATAAAAAAGAAGATAGAAGAATATAATTAGAGAATTAGGAAAATAAGTCCTGTAAAACTGAACTCGACAGTTAATAAAGACACGGAAAAAGTGTTAGTATTAGTACCGAAACTGTGCGAAGGGTGATTAGAAAGAATGGATACAATGGTAGAGTATGCCGTAAAATACGGAATTTTGAATAATTTTTCCAATTTTTATCAAAAATTTTAAGCTGTAACTCGCAACAGGGTCTATAGGTGATTTTATAAGTTTCCAACCTCTTTTGTGAGTCACTGTATATGTAGATTTGTAGATGTACCTATTTAATATAATCTTCTGAATATGTGACTTTATTCTTGTTATGCAGTAACAAAATTATTTCTAGTTCTGAATCGTACAGCATGTCTAGCATAACTAGATCCATTAATTTAATCATCGAAGTTGTGCATATCCGCATTATTATTTAAAATGTTTTTAAAATAAAGCAATAATTTAAACTTATACATTTATTTATAAATAAATGTAAAAGTTTAATTTGCAATTGCAATTTGTCATTTGTTTTCGCTCCGTTTGAAATAAACCAAGGAAAGTTTTTTTTTTGTAATCAGACGACCAAGACGGTAATTTTTTGATTAACTTTGAAACTTTTATTTTAGTCTAGGTTTGTTTGTATTCCACAAAAATTAACATTAAATTTTATTACATGACTATATGGTTACGTATACCTCTACTTTATACATATAAAGAAAAACGCTGAAAAAAAAAGTTTCTTTAAGTTTTACTGAGTTTATTTAGATTTTTCATTTCTCTCGAAGCTGAAAGGTAAGAATTTAAAAAGTTATATGAATACTGATTACCTCAACAAATTACTGATCAATTCAAAACAGTTTCCTAACATTAGAAAAAGAAAACGCCCCCCCCCTCTCAATTAATATAATAATCACTTCTACCCCATCTTTTACTTCAAAATAAACTGGTGTGGTTGATTTACTTTTATTAATAAATACGAGAAGAAAAAAAAACTTATCTCATGCGGGCTTCCCCTTTTTATCAATCAAACTAAACAACCAGAAACCACAAGATATTTCACCCCAAAATCAAAACATACAACCTTAAGAATTGTTGCAAATTGTTTAATACTCTGTGAATTATGTTATACAACTCAACCCTCCCTCTGCCGCAGTCACTTGAATTCATTTTCCAAAAATTTTCTTCTTGAACAATGACGCGCACCGCACCGCACCGCACCACCCACTCGCACCTTTCCTGATTTTGCTCGTAGTTTATACAAATACACATAAATGCAACAATTTATCCCTCAGAGATTTATTCTTTTCATTAATATAGTTAGGGTGGCTGTGGGTATGTGCGGGTATGTTTTTTTTTATTTTTGCTTTCTTCTTGTTTGTTCATAAGGACGCACTTGGAACTTTTTAAATCAACCTCCTTGAGAGTTGTAAAATATTGGCCATGAATTTATTACGCTACGTTTGGCTTAATTTGGCAATGTGGAACTCAGTTTTTTTTTATGTGTGTTGGAAGTATTTTGCGAATGGGTGTAAAATTTATTGTTATTATTTTTTTTCTTAAAAAAGTATTATATTTATATGAGGAAGTGGTAATTTTATAATAAAATAGGGGCCAGTTGTTTTAACACGTACAGCGCCATGTTGATTTTGATTGTTTTGTGGGACCGTTAAAAAACATTTTTTTTTTTAATTTAAAGCTAAACTGTCCTGCTCAAATATTTTTTTAGCACACTGTGGGACCAAAGAATAGACGGGTATATGAAAAATGTAGGCAAAATGCGTCTACCGGTGGTCATATGGCGCTGAAACCAATTAAGTTTGTATACCATCGGTGGACATGGGGTCCGTTTAATTTGGACCAACGTGTACATATGGCGCTGTATGTATTAATACATCGATTAATTTCAACTAGAAACATATAATTCGGTTATTTGCACATTCATGATGGAGCCTGGAGTATAAAAGTCACTACATATTTTGTTTTGCTCGGTGCCAAAGCTTTTACTTCTGTTCTCTTCTTCTCTATAATTTCTGCTAAAGTGAGTGATGCGACCAACATGAATCATCCTCAATTACAAAGACCTTGATATAGTTACTTAGGAAAATCTTCAATATCAGTTTTCTAAAGTAATGTGAAGCTTTAACATTTCGAAAATCTGCATTCTTGAATTCTGGTCAATGCATAAGAATTTCCTTTGATAGTAACAATTTAGAAAACTTCCATACATAAATTTTATAAAAAGAAATTAAATCAATAATTAGACTTTTTGTTTTCTTTCTTTCTTTTCTATATGATATGTTATGCTGTAGTTTAAATATGTAGGAATGTAGGTATATATAAAACAAAGTTAACATACCTACAGACTACGTTTAAAACCAACGACAGCGTGCGTAAATTACATAAAATACCCTAAATAAAATACATACTCGCCTCGTGTGCAAAACGTACAATTCGTAATAAAAAAACATTAAGATTCAATACGTTCGTCGTATATACCACAAAGTTTTGTTTTATTTTCTGATATGTACCTACATATGTACATATGTATATATATATATACTATATTGGTTTATACTATAATGGTTTTGTACATACATATGTATCTAGGTATATATAGTACATATTTCCCACAGCAGGTTTTCATTCTTTTCAATTCGAAATTAAATTCACATTAGGCAACAACTTTCCAACAACATAACATACTAAACCCTAAATACAAATATAAATTGCACGTGTGCTTTTTCTTAAATGTTTATTAAGGAGTTTGCCTTTAAATGTGAATTGTTTCAAAAGTACTCAAAATCAATATTTCTAATTACATTTTACTCGTCTTGTTAGTTATAAAGCTTCTTACTTAAACGTTCCTTAAAACAAACGCGAATAAGAAAATACTCTAAATACAGAATTATAAATGAAGGCTTTTAACTAAGTAGATATATCCATATCTAGGTAGCTACGTATGTAAATACATATCGTGATGTCGTTTATAGACAATTTCAAATGTAAATGTTATACCTAAAAGTTGGTACTTTTAATTATATTTGGTATTTGCAGACATTTTTGTGTATACCTATGTATCTACCAACTTCTGCGTCTATACAGGGTTAGGTAATTGAACTGTAACAAATTTCATGTTAATATAAAGGTTTTATACGTTTGCAAATGATGGTCGTGAAAATCTTTCATCATTAGCTTACATTTCAGATCCGAATTACAACAAAACTCAGCACCAGCTTTTACAAGGCCACGAGAACACAAGAATGGTTCCAAGCATTATATCCAGCACTGAATGGTCAGCAAATTCGCCTGACCTTAATCCAATGGTCTTCCAGCGTAACCTGAGAAATATTGATCTTGGGACTATTTTTTTAAAAAAACTTACGCCATTTTGATTGAACAAAATAGCGTTCACCGAGCATCTTGACCGTTTTTTTAGAGGTTTTTTAAAAAGTGACAAAATTTTGAACTTTGAACTTTAATACTGAAGATATGGTTTTGAAACTTTTTATCTTTATATTATTTTAAATTTCCAGCATTTTTGGTAAATAATTTTTTTTGAAAAAGTTAACCCTTTAAGGTCCATACATTTTCAACATGAAAGGGTTGACCAAAAAAAATTAAAATAAAACTACATTTATTCAGGGAGACATTCTTTATGTTTTTAATGCATGAATAAATTTTTAAAAGTTAACCCTTTAAAAAGACACTATCCTTAAAGTGTTACCATTTTCTAAAAATGAAAAATTTACGAAAGCATTTAAATTGCACTTAAATTCTGAGAATAGTGAGTATAGCTATTAGAAAATTTCTGGTGAACCCTTTCATGTTCAAAATGTATGGACCTTAAAGGGTTAACTTTTTTTAAAAAATTTAATTGTTAAGAAATGCTGGAAATTTAAAATACATAATTTAAAAATACAAAGTTTCAAAACCATAATTCCTTGTTAATTGGATTATTATACTCAACAGTTTGAATGAATTTTATAATAAAATTATGTTTTTGTTACGAAATATTTCCCTTTCTAAACCTAATAACATTTCTTATATCCTGTTTTAAGTATTTTATAAGATATCAACGTACATTTGGAGCGGGAAGCATATGGACTTATCCAAAATGAGTAAGTATTATTCTTGAGTATTAAGTTTATTTATTTATTTATTTCAATTTTAATGTTTCATGCATACATTGGCCTAATTGAATTACAAACATCCTAGTAGGTACTCTAGTTATTAATAATCCCGTATGTAAAAAGTAGAAAAACATTAAATCCAATAAGCGAAGTTACTTATTTAATCAAATTTTAAAAAAAAACAAAAATAAAAATAAAATATGGATGAAAAACCCATGGAGAGGGTAATATTTAAGTAACAGGGTAATAGTAAAGAAATAATTAAAGAAAACTAAGAACTCAAAAAGTTTACGACCCCCCTTCTGAAAACGTCAACAGCCCCAGCATCTCTAACATCAAGTGGAAGTATATTCCACAAGCTGATACCATGAACAAAAAAAGAATTAGCCATTTGCGTGAAATTGTGCTCTCGTATGAGTGCCTTGTCCTTGCTAATGAGACGAATTCTACATCGTTTTGCAAATATTCTGGGGCTAAGTTTTTAAAGAAAACTGTTTTAAAGAAAAGCAGTGTAAATCGAAGTAGGTCAGAAAGTCATGCCCTACGATAGAATTCCTGAGCAAGCCTAGCCTATGCTATATCAAACTTTCGTCGATTATAAATATAGAGAACACAGGCATTAATTAAGATGTAAGCACGTAAGTTGATTCCGAATCTAACTTCGACATAACTTTCACCCCATATAAAAGTTGTGGCAAGCACAGAGGAATGACAAGTTTCTGACGCTTCAACTATGACTAATCTGATTTCATGTAAAGTTTTCGTTCATAGGGCATTTTTCGTGTTCATAGAGATCTGAGTAGCCGAAATTTAAAGCTAGGCTTGTTTAGTTTTTTGTATACAATATTTTAATATGGAATTGTCGGCCTACACAGTATTAAGACGTTGGAGATATTTTGCAAATTTATGGATATAATTTTTGTAGTACATACTCTGAAGATGAATTGTTGTTATTATAAAAATTGTGATTCTTATACTTATTTATTACAATTTTCTCTGTTCTCAAATTAATTAGAATTCACTCTCGAATAATTGACTTCATTATATTAGAATCAATTATTTAATGTAATTGATGAGGAGCAAATGTTTTCCTTGCCTACCACATAAATTCGCTACTACCCCAAAACCAGAAAAGACAATAACAGATATTATTCTTTGTGCTATATTATGCCATCATTGTAAGAGTAAGTGGAAATTTTATTGCTTTAAGCATTAAATTTTTTTTTAAATCAATTTATAAAGAAATTCTTTTTCGTAACAAAAAATTAAGCTTCAACTTGGGGTTATCGTACAAGTACAACCCAACTTCAAAATTTCTTTTGTTCAACTTTCAGAATTGTCTATTTGCCTGGCGACAAACATACATATATATGTATATATATACATACATTATTTGGCGCCATCATTCTGTTACAAATGGTATGGTTGGGTTACCAAATTGTTGTTTCTCTAGTGACCTACAAAATTCGGTTAACGATTAGATTGTATTTATATAATATAAATGTTTTGTTAGTCGACCAAAAAGTCTATTGCTCAACTATAGCTTCCAGCACCATATTAGAGTAAAGTAGCAGGAGCAGGAGCAGCAGCAGCAGCAACAAAGTAGATTAAACATGTTTGTTGTTCAACAGAAGTAATAGTCTCTGGCTGGCGGGTGATACACAAACTATGCTCCAAGCTTTTGTGTAAATAAAATTTTGTTTAACGTACATAAACACAACGAGAACAACTCGATATTTTGTTTGGAAACTATAGTAAATACTATCTCTTTAGGGTATAATTTATAGCACCATCTCTTCCCATTGAATGCCTCGAACAAATATACATGAAGCGCACTTGGATGAAATTGATTTTGACTCTAGCTTTTATTGCGGGGAGGATGATCACTCTCAGAATGCTGCGTTTAGAAGTATGTAGGTGTATGTATACATATGGCATTATATATGGTAAATTATATAAACTATTACCCCCTCTATATATAATGCATATGTATATATATATATACTTATGTATGTAATGTAGGTGTGGGTACATAATATATTTGTATGTTTATCTACAAATTGATACAAATTGTCCAATAATCACCCCATGATATTATGTTGATGGTTGTTTATCATTATCAATAAAATTGATATATTTAGGGGTCGGTTTTAACTTAATTAAATATTTATTGTTTCAAAAAAAAAAAAAAAAAGAAAAGGGTGCCCACCCCTAAATAATTTTTCTTAACATTTTTATGGTATATTTTTTCCGACATTTTTTACTGTTTATATTAAGAGGATGATAATAGTAATATCCGTAAATATACAGAAAAAAAAGTTTCGGAGCAAATTTATAGGAAAAAATTTTCCGACTTTCCAGAGAGTTTCATCATACTGCGAGATGTTCTGTTTGGATGTTGTTATTGTATGTGTATATAATATGTATGTGTACGTAATATACGTACAAGTATATATAAAAAAAAAAGCTTTTCATGCTGCACATTTTCACTATTTTATTCATGGGAAAACGTGGCGAGACGGAAATTTATGGCCATTTTAAGAAAATAGATTTAAGGATTGATTAGAGAGTTTTGCCGAAGATGTATCGTATAGTTGATGTGAACAGAGTTTTGAGTTTTCCATAAATTTGATTAAATTGCTGAAGAAAAAAGTTTTATAGATTTTTCATCACGCCAAAAAAAAAAAATATTACATATAGAAAACTGTAAGTACAGTTATGCATGGTGTATGGAGTTGGAGTATGTATATATTTATGTTTACATATAAAAGCTTTATGAGTGTGAGTAATATTTTTGTTTGGAAATCAAATAATTTAGAAATTTTTTGAAGTACTTAAGTAATAAAGTTATATTTTCGGTTTATGTATCAAATTTAACGATCTGTATAAGTCGGAAGTCCTTAATACATGATCAATGAGATTGGTTATGGGATTGAATAATCAAAGTTATCCCTATCATTCATAAACCATGACTGAATCTACCGCTTTAATGTAGATTTAGCGATATTAAGGGCTGGTTCAGGTCTAAAACTCTGCACTTCAGTTAAAGATTGTCACGCTGTAACGAAGTCATATATCGAATCATCATATGGTAAACGCATAGTATCACCGCCATCTTGAAAATACCAGGCCGTGCTGTAGACAATATTTTCGTCGATGACGTGAAAAACGAGGTAGAAATATTGAATTTTTTATAGCGCAATAGGGTTA
>JANSTT010019385.1:0-11609 GCA_026745375.1 Platyura marginata
TATAGTAATAGTTTAATGCAATATTATATTATGAAAGTAGTTCTTATACCTAAATATACAGGGTGTCCCACGAATATTTCCCAAAAATATTTACCCCAATATCTCGGAAACCAGTATGTACAACTATATGGACGTAAAAACTCCTATATCCACAATTTTATGGCGTGTTTGAAATTTAAAATCGGTTAAAATTTTTTCGGACATTATTTACCTCTGCCAGGTGATACAAATTAAAAAGTTTTCCAGATATTTTCAATCTTGTTGATTGCAAATGAAAGCAGAATTAATTATCGGCAAAATTTCGCAAAAATTCATTAAGATTTCTCAATTAAGCTCTGAGAAAAAAATAAAACACTGCCAAAGCTTAATATTCTAAAAAAACCGGGATTTAAAAAAAAAAGAAAAGTAAAACTTAAAACTCTGTTGTAAAGCCAATTCTTTTGCGTTTTTTATGCACTATAGCTTATTTTGTAGGGGCATTATTTTTCTAAACATTGCGTTTAAGCTTTTTTAATTATCTTGTTAATAGCGTTCAAGATCATCATTCTCCTGAACCGTTGCAAAATTAATAAAAAATGGCCATAAAATCTGTCATTTTTGAGATAAAATAAAAAAACTTTTTTTTTGAAAAAATCGGTCATTTTAGGGTTCCTATTGGCAAACATACCGAAGAAGAATAAAAAATCATATTAATATTGGTGTTTTTATAAAGAAATGAAAAAAAAAATAACTCCCATCTCTACACCCTGTATATAACAAATAATAATACTCCGAAAATAGTTATCTTCGGTCGACGTATGGTTATTTTCTCACCCGATTTTTGCATATTATGAAATTTATGAAAATAACTTCCATTGTTGTACAGAAATGTTGGTATATATGCAACAGAGAACTATTGAAGTTTGTACTTAACCTATGTGTACATTAGGTAAAAGTTTTTCCAGGTCAATTTTACATATAGCATTTTGTTGGGAAATTCTTTTTTTCTTCTTTGTATTTTCACATGTATGATCGTTCCTTTGTAAGCGCATTATAAATTCAGCTTGAGTGTTCTATTTGGAACGAACCGTTCAACATATCCAGTGTTGTATCAAAAATAAGCAGCTTTTCCACATTATAGACAAATTTTCGGGGGTTTTTTTTTTAAATATTCTGTAAAATTATTTTGTAGCTTAACATATTTTCGATGATTGAGCAGAGATAATGGTAATTCAATTAATCACAAATAGAATGTCATAAGCACATAAAAAGAATCAATGCAACCAAATGTTCTATTTGAAGAATTATTGAAGAATTTTTTGTCACTATCTACAGAAATGTAGGTGGAAACCAAATTTTTACTATAGAATTGTGTTTTTTTTAAGTTTAAAAGGAGTTCTGAAGAAGCTGGGGTGGGAGGGGAGTTGTAAATGTTAAACGATTGCAAATTAAATTTCACATCAAATATGTTTTTTAGTATTTTATTCTAATTTGATTATTAAGGCTAACAGATTACTTTTATTCAAAATTTAAAATCCATTAATTAATTAGTCCAATTATTTTTGTACCTTACTGTACTATATTTAAGTATGGATGCAATAGATTTGGTTTCCCTTATCAATTATCAATGTGCAATAATCTCTCTCACTCTTTCAAACAGATAATTAATTGCCAACCAACTAACAAAACGGTAAAAAGCTTCATCAGAGCGTATTGTTTCATATCATTTGGCGACATTTTGAATTAAAAATTAATTTGGTTTTTTTGCATATTTGAATGTCGTCGGTAGTAATGACAATTAATTAATTATTTAAACGTCTAAAAAAGTGTAAATTAAATATTTCAATTATAAAATAGTGGACTATAAACATTAAATTAAAAAAAAAAAAAAAATTAAACTACGTGAACGTGTAAAAACTAAACATGTCCGATTTTAGTTGTTTGTTTGTTCAAAACTATTTTCCCTTAAAAATAACGATCAACATAAAAAGGACGTTTATAATGTTCTATGGATTTTTGTATTAATTTTTATATTCGGTGTGCGACGCAACTTTTTTTATACGCAAAACTAATTGCGATTAAGAAAATTATTGGTTTTGTGATTTGTGATTTTGTGGTTTTTTCTAAAATGACATTAATTAATATCAAATAAGACTGAGAATTTTTGGTGCTATAAAATTTTGTTCGGCTTATTAATCCGTGTAGAATGATAGATCAATTTCCAATGGATTTGATGGTAAGTTTTGTGTTTTGAACATATTTAATGACCATTGTTCGGAAAATTACATTTGTCTAAGGGGCGCTAAATAAAAAAATAACTTTTCCCTTAATATTTTAAGTCATTTTATTAATTGGCAAAGGCTTAAGTTAATTAAGTGTACCCTTATATGGATATAATAATTAAACTTGATCGCTTCTTATACTTAATAACAGTAGAATGTCGATAACTCGTAACAGAATAATTCCATTCCTCTGTTCGAGTTTTCGAATTGTTCGAGTTTTTGTGAGTACTAAGTATTTGTATGTATTATTTTAAGCAAAAATATTGTTAAATTAACACATTAATTACACACTACTTGCAAAACAAAAGAAATTTAATATAAAACATATATAACGTACATTTTACAGTAAAACATAATATTTATAAGTTACATATTGTCTATATAGAACAAAAAGTCACTATCGACATTTTCATGTTTTCGAGTTATGAGCCTTTTTACACTTGTATGATGTCGGAAGATAGTCGGAATGTAGAAAAAATGAATATGACAACAATTATAGAGAATACAAAAATAAAGATTCCATTCGTAAACCAAAAAATTCCACCGTCTACCGTTATGGCGCTGCAATTAATTTTATGTAATTTCTAGGGTTTTTAATCATTTACTCGAATAATATTTGAGTTACGGAAAAAATGTACATGACAAAAATGATAGAGAATACAAAAATGAAGATGAAAATGAAGATCGCCGTAGTCAATTATTCCTTCTTTACTGGTTGTACACATTTTTAATATTAAAGCCAATAAGATAATGAGTTTTAAATTTGATTTTTCTTAGTAAGTACTAAAGATAGAAAAATATCGTCTTCTACAATAGATAGAAAATTGAAAATTACATTGCAAAATCCAAAAAAAAAACCAGTTTTCGACAAAAGTGTAGATAATGACTTTTTGTTCAACAACAAACAAAACAGACTAAAATGAAATAATAAATTAATATAAGTAAAATTTTGTTCGACTTTTCGAGGTTTTTAAATTTTTGCGATTCTACTGTATATTATTAAAAATCTGGCCACCCCCCCAATAAAAACGGAGAGATTCCAAGCCGAGAATTCAGTGTAAATGTAGTGCATGCAAATAATGGAAAATTCTTCAAAAACTAGAAGAAGAAGAAGAAAGTATTTGGGACACATACATACAAATATTTGAGCAAATAAATTTACTAAACTAACATATGGATATTGGATGCGTAACATTATAAAACACGAAATTTAATCAGCATAGTATCAATGTAACCATAAAGTAAACACTAAAATTGAATTTAATGAACATCTAACTTTATCTCTTCATAAGCCAGGCATTATTTTATTTCCCAAATGTATTACGCAACGGCACAAAGTCCTCCTCTCACCATTCAAGAGACTATATTTATTGGATTGTGTATGTATATGTGTATCGTACAACACATCCTTATATGAAAACACTTAAAAAAAAAAATCCTTGGAAATATCGCCTCTTGTCGAAAAGTTAATTCCCATATATGAAAAACATTTTTCTTTTCGTATTAGTATTCCTAAGGGATAGTAAACGAATTAGTAATATTTAAAAGAGGAAAATTCAATAATTCATCCGTTTAATACAAAATCTTAAATAACGTCACATAATAAAAGAAAAAATATAGACTCAGCTCAGCCGATACTCCCCAGAAGTGGATAAAAATTAATTTTTCAACTTAGTATCGACTTTAGAAATATATATATTATGTTCTCTCGTTTCTGAATGCATATACAGTAGAACTTTGATTTTTCGAGCCTCGGTTATTTGAGCCTCAGTTATTCGAGCCGCGTTTATCCGAGTTTCTGTATTAACCGAGGTGAAACTTTTGTGTTCGATTTGATAGATAGATTTTGAGGTAGGAATATGGCTCCAATTGCAATTAGATCGGACATACACATCGAAAACACCTAGGGATGACATTGCACGGGAAGCGTTGGAATGGAATTCCCAAGGGGCTCGAAAAAAGGACGACCCAGATACACGTAACCGCCGCACCGTAATCGCCAAAGCCAATGAAGGAAAAAAGGAATGGACAGAGATGAAGGCTTTGGCAACAAACAGAACGCGATGGCGGCTATTTTGCGGATGGCCTATGCTTCCTCGTAGAACAATAAAGGCCTGATGATGATGATATGGCTCCAAATCAGCCTATAAAGACGTAAATGACGCGGAAAATTGCACTCAATGATTTTCTCACGACCTACCATATGATTCGAGTTTTCGATTGTTCGAGGTCTGCCCGGTCTCAATTACCTCGGATAATCGAGGTTCTACTGTACATATATTGCTTATACGTTGATGGCGAAGAAAAAAAATATAGAAAAAAGCCAGCAATATAGTGGAGTTTGGAAGCCAATTTAATGGATATCAGATTCTGTACCAGAGGCGAACCATATAAGTGAAATTAGATTCAAATTCAATTTATTTTCTATTGAAAATAAAAAGGACTTTGTTAGTGTAAGAGGGTTGTTATAAAAGTTCTGCATACGTTCTATTGTTAATGCCTACTATAAATGTATATGTGTATAAGTACACAAAAAGGTCGTGCATAATTGATTAGTTAAAAAAAAGTCTTGTTTTGGTATTGGGATAACTTAATTATTTATTTCAAAAAAACAATTTAAAATTTCATCTCATTCATATTTCAGCAGATTCATTAGGCTAAAAGTGGATGCAGCAGACTCTTAAAAAAGAAAAATCTCTGTTTCTGCATAAATCCGAAAAAATATCTCGGAAAATATTCAAGCACAAATCGAAAGATGTTGGAGAGCGTCTTAAATTTTTTCTTTTTTTTTTTACTTTAGCTAGAATGGACAGAGGATCCATTTTTAATTAATTTAAGAACAAATAAATTTTTCGAGAGGAAAACAGATGAACAACAATTTTATATTGTCCGCTAGAGATGTTCATGTACATTTTAGAGAATGTTTGACTTTC
Source organism: Platyura marginata (assembly GCA_026745375.1). Lineage (NCBI taxonomy): Eukaryota > Metazoa > Arthropoda > Insecta > Diptera > Keroplatidae > Platyura > Platyura marginata. The sequence continues at coordinate 5,195 of JANSTT010019385.1, forward strand.
TAACTTATCTAGACATAATAATTTCGATAGCATAACGATGATCATTATTAGCGTCGGTTGACAAAGGTCCGGATGTATTTTTGTAATAGGATAATTTGACTGTCCCACATATTGTATCGATTTTATTGTTTATCTGTCGAAATTTTTCATAATCAGTTTTATTTTCACACCTGACACCACTACCATCACCACCACCACCACTCGTTACTATTGATATATTGAAGGTTTCACGCAGTGTCTTTCGTTTCGTCTAGTTTTTCATCTAAAAAACGTGATTAACTCAGCATTAGGCTGTTATACGGACTTCTCTCCCTTTGAAGGGGGATGGAGGGGAATCTATGGGAGTGGTCACGTACTAAAAAATGTTCAGGGTGAACCTCTCTTTCCAATCCTCCTACTTTCCCCTCTCCACCGGTGGATTTAATATTTTAAGTTTAAACCCGCTTTACACCCAAACAGGGCTGTACGCCGCAAACGTTGCGCAAAGGGATTACTATAGGTACTATTTTCTATTCGCAATGCTAACAGTTGAGGTCCGGCTTATTTTGAATTATCAGCCAGGAAGCGAAAATGGTTAAAATTGAGATAATCCATAATGGTCTCGAAATTTACTCGCTCAGCGGTAAATCTATTCCGACTTCCGATTATTATTGATGGTTTATACTAAAATAAACAAAATAAATCCCATGGAACTATGATAGACATGAATTTGTTCAATCCAGTGGAGAGAGGCTCCATTATTAATCACTATCGGCATGAGTTAATAAGCGATTTGGAATGTAAAGTAGCATGGACCTGATCTCATTTAATGGAAATACAAACGAACAGAGCAGTCATTATAACTAAGCATTTATCTTGAGTTTTGAAGTTTATCATTTGAAGCAGTATAAAATCCACCCGATTTCGAGATCGACTTCAAAGTTTTGTTTGCTGGAAGGGAAATTTTTTGTAAATTAATACCAATTTGGAAGCAAAAAAAAAAGGGCGGGTTTTGTTGGAAATTAAATCAATGAAAATCTGCTTCTCTGATCCTAAATGGTCAGTTTTACACGTTTTGTCTTTTGTTTTCGTTAAAACGGTTTCGATTGATTTTGGTGGCAAAGTTCTGACCACTTAACTCCTTTATTGTCCAGTTTTTAACGAAAACGTAAGACGAAACCTGAAAAACAGCCCAATGCCACCTCTCATAATCGAAATTGAACAGGAACTGTCATGGTATTTATGTAGGAAGCACACGTCTCTATACTCGTTTTCCGTATATATGCGATTCGATAATTCGATTAATTTTGGATTCGTTTCATTTGACCGATACAATAGTTAAAACTCTATACACTTAAATATCATAACAATTTTTATATCTTAAGCTGTCTTTATCATCTTAAATACTTTTTCCAACCATTTATTATGAAAGCTTCATCCAAAGACAATCTTTTATCCAGTCTTTATTCTTTATTCTATGACATGAATACTCATATATCTAACAGTTATGGAATAGCATTACGATCACGTACAACTAATCAACATTCTGGCCTTATTTTCTGCAGTCTTTTATAAAAATACAATATTGTCCTTAAAATATATAATATATAATAAAAGAAAATGTCCTTTTGTTTATAGTTATATAGAGTATAGAGAAGATACCTTCTAGATATTTTAGTTTCTCATTTATAATTGTCTTTTCCTTTATATTTGCAGCATATTTTCATTAGTCTCTTGAGCATACATATATATGTAGCTCCGGGTAGACAGAGCTTACTCTTTACTGCAAGAAGATTATTTTCTAATTTAAAATGGAAAAGTAAAAGGATATCTCAACAAGATAATTATAGTTATTGAAAAATATAATACAATACGGGTGCAGTGACTGTATTATTGTATGAAAACATATTTTTAATTTTTTTTTTAAATTAGCATAGAAACGGAATTGTATATTAAATGATTACGTAATAATATGATTAATATGTCAAGGATATTATTTTCATATGAATTAATCTTGTTTAAGAAATGAAATAATCTTCTAATGTCTACACGAGATTTAGTAAACGTTAAGGTAATAGGGAATTACTCAGTGGCGACTCGTGAGTATTATGGATCCTATTTTAAAAAAAAAATCCTCACGTCATTTTGATGGATCAAAAAGGATTTATAAAATTGGTTGTTTACTGTGTTTTTGAATTTTCCTAATACTAAAGATATATTATTTTGACATTTTGACTTTTCAGCATTTTTGGCCAAATAAAATTTTGGGAAAAACCTAACCCTTCAAGGTCCATACATTTTGAACATGAAAGGGTTAATCAAGGATTTTCAAAAAGCTGCCTACTGTTCTCAGAATTTACTAATTGTAAATACTTTTGAAAATTTTTTATTTTTAGAAAATGTTAACCCTTTAAGTGTCTATAATGAATTGAAAAACATAAAGAATGTCGCCCCGAACAAATTTGAATTTGAATTTTTTTTTTTTTGGTTTTATATTTGGCAAAAAATGCTTAAAATTCAAAATAATATAAAACAAGAAAGTTTCAAAATCAAAGTCATTTTTTTAAAAAAGTGCCAAAAAACGATCAAGATTTTTGCAGCATCCCCAGTTTTTTTCTATTTTCTTCAATCAAAATGATGAGGGGTTTTTTTTTTTTTAAAATAGTCCCACGGTGTTGGGATCCATAATTCTCACGAGTCGCCACTGAAATTCCTCAAATGGTAAAATGTTCTTAAATATTCAACGTCTCTAGAATTTTTTTCGGTTCTTCCACTCTGTGCAGTATTTTTATTGAACGCTCAGATGAAATGCTATCGAAACGATAGAATTTTGATAAGCAGTCCTAGATTTCATTGTTAGGGTAGTGCAGTACCGGTTAAAATGGTGGGCCAAAGAAACTACGTACAAAGAATTTTTTATTAAAAGTTGGTCTGTCGCTTCTCTGCTTCTTGTTGTAAAAAAGGAGGTAAACCATACCGTATACTCTACTTAATAGAATCATAATTCGTTGATCATTTTTAATGATTGTCAGTGCAAAGGTGGCCAAAATGCTAAATAAAATCCTAGACAAAAGAATATGCAAAATTCACTATTACTGGTAGAGATTTTAGGCGAAGTGTTCATTACAATTCTTCCGGCTATAACCATTGGATTACTCAACGAGTTAATAAAATCTCAGTCAAAGTCGTGTCGGAACAGGTAACTTTTAAAGTAGCTTAAAGTGTTTTTATATTCATTTCTAAATTGCCTGCAACAAGGCTCTTTAACGTTATTTGTTTCTATTCGTGTTTATAAGTACTTTGTTCCTATCATTAGATGCAATGTCTTTTGTTTGTAATTGAGATGGACTTCTATTTCTACAACTTTCAAAGTATTATAGACTATTGAACGAACTAATCGATTTATGTATAAAATGTCGTTGTGGACATTTATTTGTTTTGTTATACGTATAGTTAACTGGATTACCACAAAATTACCCTCATAACTACTATTAAAACATTAACTTTTCCTATCTTTACCTATCTACGTACTTATAGGTAGGTGTACGTACATATATATATATATATATAAATATATATAAAATATGTCAGCAATATTTACCAGATAAAATTTCAAAATTGCGAAAGGTACAATCTATCCATCTATGAGACTATGAGTATACACTGAGACATCGATTTGCGTTGTTTTCGAAGTTGCGCCATTTGTTGTGTGTATAATATTATAATATTTATAAGAATTGCATTAACCCATTTGTGCCCAAAGGGTCGATAATAACCCAATGATAAATTCCTTTACATCTTTATTGAGTGTATCACTGAGTGTAAATAGTAATGTAATAACCCTGCTACAAAAAACAAATTTCTGGGCACAAATGGGTTAATGGAATCTAAAAACAAAAGTTTAAACTTGAAAATTTATTAACAATTATCGTACACGACTATATTTCAAAATAAAAGAAAATAGATTGAAGAAATAAGCGTCTCTCCATGCTTAAATATCCTAAAATGTATATAGGCACGCGATAATAGCGGAATTGTATAGAGAGTAAGTTAAACGCGATATGAACGTTGCCCGCCCCTGGGAGGGTTAACATTTAAAATTTCGATAATAAATAATCTCCTAAACAGCACTGATTCTAGGCGAATATCATATTATGCGATGATTTTGGTGGAATCCACTAAAAAAAGTCTTAAATATTATACTATATGTACCGTACAGTGCCGATTATAATACCATGGTACACTATATCGAAAATGCTACTTTTTAACCCTGACAAATCCAAATAGTATACCAGGGTACACTATTTGGGAAGGTATACTATTCGTCACTCTACAGTACAAAATATATATGAAGAAATTGATTTGACACTTCGTATTTGACACTCAGTCTTGTTGTTTGACAAGTTTGTCAGAGAAGTTTAGTACTAACCAAAAACTTTGTATTTGACAGCAGAATTATGGTTTTTATTTTTTCTAAAAATGATGAGATTAGATCCAAATAGTAAACCCATGGTGGTACACTATTATTGGAGGTATCCTATTCGGCACTCTACAGTAATAGATTATTTCGAATTTGCATCGTTTCGATTTGGGTTGCATTTCTCTGGAACCAATTAATGACGCAAATCGAGGTCTTGGTGTATAGCTATATGTATATATTTAACATTGTTGGTTGTCTTTCTTGTAACTCATAGATAGATAGATTGGCAACCTACTTTCAAAACTGGATTGGATATATTATTATAGTTTATAATAACTAATTTCTGTAGAATGTAATAATCCATTGTTTATTGGCGCAGCCCTCTCTCATCATCTTGCACAGAAACTATAACAAAGTACTACAATAATGACGTGAAATTGACTTATAACGTAATTTATTCTGCCACTTGAAAACTTCTCTTTGGGGAAAATGTTGTTCATCGAAGTGTAATGAAGTATATATGTATATATATATATATATATCTAGAGAGAGGAGATATTTCTGAATTAATTTTCAAGAAAATGTGATAAGACACGAAGCATTATTAGACGGTATATTTTATCTATTTTCTGTATCGAAATAAGATATTTTTGGTTTGTGGGCAAAATAGTGAATTTATTTCGCATTCACAAAGGAGAATTGGATAATTTTCAATTTATTTTTAGAATGAAGAAACTAATGAGATTGGTTTTGTATTTAAAGGAATTGTAATATTGGTTAAATTATGTTTTAATAAATTTCGTTTTCAAAAGCAAAAAAAAAAAAAACAAAAACGAAAAGGAATTCTCTCTGATTTGCCTGAAATTTAGCAGACAACTTCGATTTGATATTTTATTGGTTTTATTGGGATATTTAAAAACAACGGAAAATTGCCGAGTTACGGGTCTGGTAAATCAGTCAAGGTGTATTTTATTTAAAACACAAACAAACAAAAAATCAAAAAAGAAATTTTATTTTGGAAAATGTATTTCTACTTAAACTGTAGTAATTTTGTCCAAATGAGGATGTTTGATAGTACCGAAATACACCCATCCCTCGATTTGCAAGCTAGATACGTTCCACGATAAATTCGTGTAAATCGAAACCGCGTTAAACGAGGCACAACATGCAATGAGTGCGTTCAATATAAAATAATAGAAATAAGAGATTTTTTTCTAATTTACAAACTGTGTAAAAGCGTAACCGTGTAAAACAAGTACCGCGCAAATCGAGGGACGGGTGTATTAAAATATTTATATTTTCTTTTAACTAGAAATAATAGATTTTTTTTTCTAATTTACAAACCGTGTAAAAGCGTAACCGTGTAAAGCAAGTACCGTGCAAATCGAGGGACGGGTGTATTAAAATATTTATATTTTCTTTTAACTAACAACTTTATTTTAATTTCTTTATCCACTTTTTTGCTTCCAATAACTTCTGTCTTACAAAATGAGCTAGAAACAGCTGCGTCGAACTTTTATATCGTTGGTCAACGATTTCTGCGAGCGAGACAGTGTACCGTGGCATCCTTCTTCTGAACGAAACGCTGCTGCCAACCTAAGTTAATCGATTCATTGTGCAATGCTGTGAATGTGTTGCAGAATTATGTACATTTCCATTAAATTTCCAACAATTTTCCATAAAACATCTCTATTTATATTTTCCGAGCCACTGCTAAAACATTGGTTAAGGGGGGGGGGAGCGGTGGTTTTGGCAACAAACACAAATCAAATTAATGGAATCACTTTATTTCCGATAATTTTTTGGAAAAACACCGGCACAGAGTTCGATTTCTCACCATTATAGCGCTAATATGTGTTGTTCTTCCGCCAACTAACATACATAAATCGAAAATAACAACAACAAAACATTTCTAATATAACCACGAATACGAATACACTCACCCAATCTGATTTCAGAGTTTCGAATTTCATTGCCGTCTATAGTGTCCGAATGTCTACCAACCGGTATTATGTA